>APFE030010837.1:47968-155447 GCA_000404065.3 Pinus taeda
AACTTCAAGAAAACCACGTAGGGCTAAGGGCATAAAAGTTTTTTTTGGCAAATGAAATAAAATGTAACAGGTGATTTCATTTAGGCTCGAAACCGTGAAATGAAGCTATGGTGAATTGATGCTTCATCCTCAGTATCGATTTCAACAAACGTGTAATACAAAGTCTATTCCATTAGCCCTGAGCTCAATATTGGAATTTCAAAATGCAAATCAAATTTACATAAACAGGGGTGTTGATTTACGTAAATCTGACAAATATATGCTATCTCAAAATACATACAATCAAAGAAAATATCCATGTGGGAGGTTATCATAACTATGACTGCTCATAATGCTGCTGCAAGGATTTTCCAAAACGCTCATAAACCTGCAAATTCAAACACAACAATTTAGAAAAACGTAAACAACAGAAAAACGTCAAACTTCACACGCACGATTTGGCCAAACAAAGATGAATTTGGAAAAAAGAAAACATGAGTTTTTTCTCCAGTAGCATCAATTAGATAACCCAGAAACTGTTTTAAGAGATTCGTGGTGGGTTCGGAGAAATTTGCGGTTCTTTGGAGTGCATTTTTGCTTGTTGCGTGAAAAAAAATGGAATTTCAATTAAATGAACAGGCTGTGATGTAATTCGGCATGCCTGAGGAAGATAAATCTAATTAGGAATCAACTATGTGTTGGTATTCAATCTTAATTACATGTCTTTAATGACTAGCAGTCCCATGCAATGCATGACTATGCTTCAGTTTCACAACCAACAGAAAAGACGTGTCCAAAAATCATATGGCTCTGTTTTAACTCCCTTACGTGAACCAAGCTTTGCACAATGATCAAATGTACAGTGCAAAGTGTGTCTTTTAGGCAAAGGAATCTTTGAATTTGTTGAATAATCTACCAAATGTTGTTTTTGGAGGAGATATGAATTAGGATGATAAGTTAGACGGTGCTCCTCCTCCTCCTTATGGATGGTATGATGCTTGTGTGAAGCTGAGGCCTGGTCAGGATGGCTGGACATATGATACTAAAGCTAATCAAATGCTAACTAGAAATCGTCTCTTACAAAAGCGCTTGGATATAATGTTTTGCCATTTTCAAGATTTTGAGGTCAAGAGTATTGATATGATAGGGACAAATCCCATTCCTGGTCTCTCCCATAAAAAGAAGAAGAAAACCAGATGACGGTCTCACATTTTGACTCTTCCTGTGTTGCCAAGTGATCACTTTGGTTTGGTTTTAAAGCTTAGACAAAAAAAAAATTGACTGTTACCCAAGGAAAAATTGTCCCAAAACTATACCTCTGATTATAAGGACTGCCTTTGAACATTGTGGGGGTTCGAATACTCGTGAATTTTGAAGTAGACTTGAAGCATTTGACTGTTATAAGTTATCATATGCTTAAACTATAAGTGTCGTTGAGAATAAATATGTGAACATTCTCTGCAATATACGGCAGTTGTATTTATTGTTGATGAAATATACGACCAAAGTAAAGAGCAGAATTGGAAAATCAAGCCACTTATTACCTTCTAAATAAATTTGTTATATTTTATGCAAATTCATGGACCGAGGAATTCGTGTCACTAGCATCTGATTGCCATAGATTGTATACAGGACTGCTGCATAAATTTTTTTTTTTGTTGCCCATTTTGATAACCATACTCATAGTCAAGGAGCAAGTTGTAATGGCTATTGCCAGTTATTTTGTTTGTGACTGGAAAAGAAACGTTACAATTCCAAGGCAGCATATCATTACACAGTTTTTTTTTTGAATAATATATATATATATATATATATATAATTTAAAAAAAAAAAAAAAAAAATGATGGGGCTCATTGGGAGAGCTAAATCAGTTGAACACACTTAGACTTGGACTTTCTTTAGCTAGATAAAAGGGGTAATCAGGGATATGCATCTGATGGTTGACTGTTTCAGCCACTTTCTGCACCTGATTCAACTTTGCGCAGCTGGTCCAACTTTGCGCAGCTATTTTTGTTAAACTCTAGGTTGCAGGTGTCATCAAGCAAAAAAAGCCACATGGGTAGGTGGGGGAATGTTAGTACATGGATGGTGTCCTATTCATTTGATCCAATTCGAAGTCAAGTTGAGTGTTATCACTAAGTCGCCACACTGAGTCGCCACACTAAGTCACTGCATGTCAAGAAAAAAATAATAATTTTGAATCAATGAAATGAATAAGTTGTTTGCTCACTTTTTTGAAGGTATTGATTAATTTTGGACAGATGATGAAAGATGAATGCCTAACTTTGTATTCAATATTTTTAGCTACAGAAACCGTGCACACTCCGTAGCTAAAGTCCAACTCCATACACTGGAAAAACCCTCATTGTTCAAATCAGCCTAACTTTTTCATACGAAATCAGATTTTAATGATTTAAGTACCATTGGAAAGATCTCAAAAAGATCTACATAATGCGAAATCCATCATTAGAGTTTGAAATGGAAAATAATGAAATAAATTGCTGAAAAGATGCAACATTCAACTTGGGGCACCAATTCCAAAGCAAGTATAAATTCTTTTGATTTTTCTTTTGAGAACTTGTTTCATTAATATGAATTTTTAGTTTTGTGTTTAAATATCATAACTAGAGAGATTGATCACACCTCTCCTTTGATAACCTTACATTCCATTGCAGAAGAAGTATTAGGCTTTTTGTAAGTTCCAAGAGGAAGGACAAATGACTACAAGATAATGGTGTCTCTCTAAGGGACCAATTTGTTTCATAAGAGGATGATCAGCAACAAAGAGAAAATATGTTGATGAAAAATTAGATCCAAACACTTGCAAAACTTTCAGATACTATTGTCTCCATCACATCCATACCTCATAATAAACCATTCATCTCATTTTCCTCCATATTTTCCATTTACATTCACATACACTTTCCATCTCTTTTTTTCCATTCATAATCCACAAAT
Source organism: Pinus taeda (assembly GCA_000404065.3). Lineage (NCBI taxonomy): Eukaryota > Viridiplantae > Streptophyta > Pinopsida > Pinales > Pinaceae > Pinus > Pinus taeda. Next base: position 50,906 of record APFE030010837.1, read on the forward strand.
AAATGCAAGAGGCTCATTCACATGCTTATTTCCAATTGCTGTTTCTGTTATCCATTGCCATCTTCCATTTTCATTTTCCATTTCCTGTCATTTTCATTCCGCAAATAAACCTTGCTTCAACGCAAATTATTGAGTCTAAGTTCTTTGTAAAAACACCTTAAGGCTTTCATGTCTTAATGGCAAGTCCTCATGCTGACAAAAAATGGGAATACATTAATGTCCCTTGTTCGTTATATCTTCTAGGTGACTCGACATCGACAAATTCATTCATACCTAGCACGATGTGTCTGGGCATCTTGACTCTCATTGTCATCAATGGTGAGAGTTCTCGTGTTGACTAGTGGCATCCATTAATGGTCAGTAAGTCAATAATTTCCTACTATGTTTGACACCATAACATCTTTTCACATAGTAGGAATTGTGCCAATGTGTTTTGAAGACATGAAGACTATTATTTTCAACATTTTGGAGAAGATTCAGCAAGTTTTAGTAGAGGCAATAAAAAGTCATCTTATCTCTTTATCCATGACTCCTCTTGTTCAGCCACTTGAAGAAGAATATGATCAGAATTTTGCAGCCACCACACATAACAACTCATCCATTCCCAAAGGGTAAATTGAAGGTACATCATTTTCTAACTTTTGACCATAGAATTCCATAAAAATCTAGAATGATAATTGTTGGAAAACATTTCTCTTCCTCATTTCATAAAAATTGCCAATACCATCAGTTGGGGGGCGAATACATTCATATTCATATATTGCCATTGTCCATATCATATTCAGGAGCCCACATACTTCCAACATATATTAATTATTACATTGCTATTATGAGCATACAATGGCTTTTGAAAAAGTGCTTAAAGGATAAATTGGATACAAACAAAATCATGGTTGTCACACAAGAACCAACCATCATGCTATCCAATAAATATATAATTTGCAACAATAATCAAAATATCATTATGAAAATTTCAAAAATCAAAATAGAAGGCAAAAAAAAAAAATGGTTGTAACACAAGAACCAACCATGTTGCAATTCAAGTAAAACACTTTGCAGAAATATGAAATTATCAAATGATATCATGCAAAGTTAAGCCAAAGCTCAAGGATAAAAAGAGTTAATGTAATATATATTGCATGAGGTCATGCAATAACTTCAGTTGGGGGATATGTTGAGTCTTGAAAATGTCATTCATTTCCATTACACTTTCACTATTATGTCCATTATATCACCTCCATTTCACCTCCATTCACTACTATGTCACCACATTCATCCCACTTTCATTATCATTCGACCACACTTATGTTTTTCCAATCTTTATTAATTCTAAGCCTTTTAAGTGAATTTGGTGGTTAAAAATTAGGAAATAATGTGCATAAGCTTATACCTAACAAATGGGTTGAGATTGTTGACATGTGTAGGTTGAAAGGAGGCTTCTAGAAGACCCTTATGTGGCACTCTAAGGCCAAATTCGAATTTGAGTGGAAAGAATCATGGGATCATGAGGATATGTGTCACATATCCTAATTGTATTGTAACTTTAAGAAGACATGTGCTTATCAGTTCCTATTTTGATTAGGACTCTAGAGGTAGAGGGAGAGATTCATGGACTCTCATTAATGAGATGGCTTCTCATCTTTTTGTATAAATAGGAGATCTCTGTCCTTCATTTGTTAGCTAGCTTGGCTTGGCATTTAGTTCTTTAGCTTGGAGTTTGTAGTTCTTCCTTGACAGATTTTGAAAACTTTGGAGAGCTTTGTTGTACTTTTTGATTTTGAAGAATTTGAATAAAGCTTTGATGTTCCCAACATGGAAGGAGATGTGAAGTAGATGTCATGGAGCATATTAGAATGTAAGGTAGAGTACATTTCATTTTGTAATTTTGCTTTGATTTCATTATGTCATTTGATTGCTTTCAAGTTTGATAGATTAGATTTTTCATTCATGCAATTTTAATTCATGTAAGTGTCTTCAAACGGTTGATTGTATATTAGTTTTTCTTTACATGTTTTTGCATCCAATAGTGACATGAGATTTGCCTCTCTGCTAACCTTGTTTTTTTTAGCTTTTCAATTTCAGCTATGCTTTGATTTCAGTGTTGTTCATTTGCTTTGTTAAGTTAACCTAGAAATCAACTCACTCATGTCATTGACAGTTACCTCTGAAAGCCATAGCGAGACTAACTGGCGAGGGATCGAAATATGAATGTTGTAATTTGATTTTAGTTTACTTTTCTGCAATTAGATATTGGATTGCTCATTTCATTAACAATTACCTCTGAAATCAATAGCGAGACTAATGGTGAGGGATTGAAATATTAGTGTGTAATTTGATATTAGTTTCACTTTTCTGCAAATAGGTATCAGATTGCTCAAGTTGTTTATCATTACATCCGAAAGCCATAGCGAGACTAATGGCGAGGGGTCAGAATATGAGTTGATGTAATTTGATTTTAAGTTTACTTTTCTCCAAATAGATATCATTTTGCTCAAGTTGTTTATGATTACCTCCGAAAGCCATAGCGAGACTAATGGAAAGGGGTCAGAATATGAGTTGATGTAATTTGATTTTAGCTTTACTTTACTTGCAATTTTTGGATTTCTTTGAGTGCAGTAGCTTAATTCATTTCTCTTGTATTTAGGCAGAAGCAGGGATAGTGATTTCATGATCAGTATTTCATCTTTTTCTTGATTAAAGTAGTTGCATACTTACACTTTTGTTTAAGTACTAATTCTATCAATAACATGTTTTAAGATCTTTTGCAGTGCTATGTTTTGGAAGTTACCATTAGGGACATACACCTTGTCTTGAAATCTACATCCATACTTGACCTTTAAAAGTATTATTAAGACCTTAGAATAGGATTTCCATTTGCATTAGATACTTTAGGAGATCAATAAGAACAAAACCCCAAAACAAAATAAAATCTACAAAACAACGAAGTAAGAAAAAGGTTAACTAAGAACATATGGCGCCCCACACTTCATCAGTTTACGATACCCGGATTGATAATTTATGTATAGAAATTTAAGGCGTTAAATTGAATAGACAATTAGCTGTCATCCAGCCACATTAGTTGCAGAGGTCCCTTGCACTGAAGGAGTTTTTTCACTTGTTTCTTTCATTTTAATTTCCACTACTCTGTTTTCTGCAAGTCCATTTTCTCTAGTTTTGTTTCATTTCGGTTTGTAACCAATAGTGTAAGGATAAAAATCACAATTGTGCAAGTCTTATTCTTCTGAGATATTGTGTAAGAAATGACTGAATGAAAGATGAAGAAATGAGAATACATAGTTTCTTAGCTTCTTACTATTTCGATTACTCATTTTCTTAGCATAGAACTGTCAATTATCTGTATTAATAGATGTTCTCAAAACCATTTCAAAATAATGAGAATTATAACTTAATTGGTTGAATATCTAATTCATGCAGTGATTGAGCTTACTCAACATATTGTTAGTTTTACAATCTATCATATTTTCTTTTATGCTTTCAAGTCATCATTTAGTTGCATCACTTGACATTCCAAAAAAGCATTTCAAGGAGATTGATTCTATCATATTCCAAAATAGAATGGTTGAATGGCTAAATGAATGCAATTATTGAATTACCTTTTGCAACAGTATTACTTTTGGTTGTAAGAATTAGACCCATCGATTAGGACTAAATGGTAGATAAAATAGATACTTTGTTTCTCTTATTAGGTCCTAACTAGTTAAAAATGATTCTTGGTCCATTTTTTAGGAGATTAGATTAACTTAGGAACCTATCCTTCATTTAGAAACTCATTAGATCCGTGTGTTATAGCCTAGATTTACCTTAGGCTGAAAAGGTAAGATTCTAGGTCCACATCAAACCACGCTCAGCCTCGTAGCTAGCCCTACGAGGACAGGAGAGGGCTCTCTCCAGGTCAATCTCTGCAAAAGATAATTAGATGGGGCTTGAGATGACCAATTTAACAACTAATCTTAGGCTAGGTATGAAGTGCAAGGATTGATTTGAGTTTTTAGTGGTTTTGAGTTGGAAACAGGGAAAGGAAAATTTGTGTTCGGGGATGAGGCCTAGTTTTTGTAGAGTTCTAATTGGGGCAAGGAACACAATCATTTTGATGCTTTAGATTTGAATGAATGGATGGAACAGACTGGTGAGGAGTCAAGGACGGAAAGAGAGTCTCAACAGTCCTCCTCAAACAAATGAAAACATGTAAAATCAAACAAAATTTCAAGGCAGAGCATAGCAGTCCAATGGATTCTACCTTAATCACTCATTTGTTTAATTTCAGAAGAAAAGGGAAGGGAAAATGATACACATAAACATCAATTAACTTACAATTACATAGAGAAAAACATCATCAAAACAAAGAGCCACATGGATCCCAACAAGTGCTGCAAAACCCTGGTCTTTCCTTAGCCAAAAATGCAGAGATAGAATGTACAATGATGTGCCAAGGAATCCCAAGTGTCCAACCCTGAAAATGACTGAGAAAAAACATGATATAGACTAGACCAAACCATTCCCATGCCTCTAGGGGTCGATCTCATCATTTTAGGAGTTGTTTCAACCAATTCTAAACAAAGCACTGAAATCTAGGCAATCAAACAACTTGCCTCTATATGGTAGGAAACTGATTCATTCATTTAATTTTGACCTTTTAGTGAATGAATCCTCTAGAACAAGTAAATATGTACCAAAAATACATCATGGTCATCAAGTTACATTAAGATAGCTCAATAGTTACATCAAAAAGAAAAACTAGTCAAAATTGGGTGAATTTCTGAGCTGTACAATGAAAAATAAGCCAAAAATCCTCTATGCGTTGTGCCTAATTCTCTATGCATCATGCCACTTTGAAACTGAATTTGAGGCCCTTCCTGGAGTCGAAATTGAGCTCATGATAGCTCGTTGGAAAGCCCTACCTGTCTAATTTCCAATCCAGGGGGAATGTTTCAATTTAGTGTCCATTTTCCCCTCCAAATGTTCAATCTCCCAGGACTACTTCCTGTCTGTCAAAATAGGGGCAGAGAGGTCATTTTTTGAGTGTTTTTGACCTCTTGAGGACTCAAAACTTGCCCAAATTTCTTGGCCATACACCAGAAATCATAATTTTTCATTCCAAATCCAAAAATGTAAAATTTTTGAAATTTGGAGCTGTCTAGCAAAAGAGAGCGCCACGTGGTGCGGCGCATAGGGAGGCAAAACCTATTTGTCAGTGCAAAAATTTTCAAAAATGCAAAAATTGCTCCAAATTTCGCGAAATTTGGGCTAGACCTTCTCTATCAAGTGTCATTTTGGGCTAAAGAGGCTCCGGCCAATATCTGAAGATGATCATGCTCCTTTTGCCTCTTTTGCTTCTTTGTTGCCTTCTTTAACTTTGCCTTTAGATTCCTTATTTGTGCATTGGAACTCATATTTCGCGCCCTAGAATGGAAAACCATGTGTCTCAACAATGCTTTGTCCCTATTGGCCTTGTCTAGCAGTCTCTCCAAGTGTATGTTGACTCTCTTGAGCCAAGACTCCCGATCATCATTAATCTCTTACTCCAATGAATTGAATTCAATCCTCCTCCTTTGGGCAGCTTGACGATTCTCCCGGATGTTCTGTAACTCCATGATTGCTTGCTGATCTTCAACCTATTTGTTCCTCTACTCCAAGTATTTCATAGTCCACTTAGCCCTCTCAAATTTGAGGGACAAGGCTTTGATCTCCGTCTGTTTCTCCTGGATGATCCCTCTAAGATGTGCACTTTGCGGGCCCATGTCTGTATCGTCATCCTGAACAAGAATAAAGTCTCACTCACCTGAAAGCCCATCATCCTGCATTGGCCTCTTGCCTCTGCTCTGTACCTGTGGTGTTGATGTCGGAAGCGAGGCCTCTTCCACACCTGGTGAAGATAACACTTGCTTTGCTGCCACGAACAACTACCGGTGCCATTCTGATAAGTATTGAAAACTAGTATAGTAGTATCGTGTGGATCATGGCCTTCATGCTGATGAGAAGGTCCACCTGTCTCATGCCCAGCCTCTGGTGGTCCCTGTGAAACTCTGAAAAACTCATGAGAGATGAAATCATCCCAAGTGATGCCTTGTAATCCATGTTGATGAACCACCAAAATTTTGATGAGAGAAAAATGGCAAATACTATTGAACTACTGCTGAGGGGTCTTGTGCTACACAAGGATGGTCATCCTTTCTATGTTTCAACATATGAAATAAGGAATGTTCATCATCTGTACCCGGGTGAAATGCATGAGCAACCTGATGTGATAAGCATATAATCGGGAGAAACTGCCTTCACAACTGAAATACTTCATGATTAATTTCATTAGTGGAGCATATTCATCTTTGAGATATTGGAAAGGAAACACTCTCTTGAGTTGCCTCAAGAAACCGGGTTTAATATATGGCTCATAATGCTACCGGTCAATCTTCTGCCTCTTGTTCCATGGCTCTCTAATGTTAGGTATGCCGGTTGCTAGTGAAATAGATTCTAGTGTAAGTCTGAAGGTGACACCAGCCAAAGTAACTTGATCACCATGTAAATGCAGTACAAACTAGCGAGCCAACTCATGATGAAATTGAAAATTAGCAACCTTCTCACAAAACTCATAACATGACTGAAACTGGAAACAAGAGATGGCAAGAGGGTAGGCCTGCAATTCAATAAGGGTGGTTGGTTCTTCTCTAATATGTCTGCCACCTTTATGAGGCCTTCGGGGTGCATGTCCCTCCATGGGTGAGTCACTTTGGATCTCCACTTCATAATTAGATGAATGACCGGATGACATAACTGCTGCTACACAAATTGCCTTGGAGAAATAGATGTTGGTGAATGAAAATATTTTGGATTGCCCTTTAGTGATGTGCTTAACCTCTGCCACCAAGGGGAAAAAAGTGAAACAAGGGACTATTAGGAGAGAGGAAAATAATGAGGGATTAGGGACTATTGGGATAGATTTGGTTAGGGAAATATAGGAGGGTTTGGGAAATTTTTTATAGGTTTAGGGTTTGGGATTTTATATTTGGAAATTTGGGAAAGGGAATTTAGGATAGGGGTTTAGTGATTTTAGGGGGTAGGGAACAATGAAATCAGGGAAAAAAGGAATAAGGGAAAAGAGAATGATGGAAAGAGGATAAAGTTGGTGGCAAATAGTTGTTAAAACCCGAGGCAACCATTTTTATGTGAGAGCTTTAACATGGTAGGGTTTGATTATGTGTTTAGACCATCACCATTCATCAATCACCATATCATAGCACAAAATTGAATGAAATGCAATGATGGAGGCTCTACCTGGCAAATCTGTACGATTTATTAGCAATTTGGAGCAAAGGTTAGCAGTTTTGGGCCTTTAACTGTATTCACTGCGCAACATACCCAATGCGCCACGCCTTCCCAGTGTGCCACGCCCATGTAAAATAACACTGTGCGTTTTCTCCCAGTGCGCCGCACCTCCCCAATGCGTCGCACCTCCTGCTCAATGCGCCGTGCCGACCAATTTTCTCCCAATTTCACCCAATTTCTCACTTGTTCACAAAAATTGATTTGAGTTGCTTCCTCTTTGTTCTTGGCATGCAAATGAACTTTAAAAACCTGGAGACATGTTTTATACATTGGCTTTTCAAATTAATTATGCCAAAAACCTATTTTCATAAAGTTTTGCAAATAAATTTTATTTCAACCTCTGTTTTGGACCTTTTTCACTGCTTTTTCACTTTGTAATGAGAAAAATGACCTGAGCTTGGCTTGTCTTTGCAAGGGTTGGAGCTTCTTAGGCTAAGGAAAGGAACCAAGGTGCAGGCGAAGGAATTTACAATGACAAAAACAAATTTACATGATTTTTTTACAAATAAGGCTAAATAATCTATTTTTTCCTCAAAACAGAGTTTTGAGGAAAAACACATTTTTGAACACTTATTAACAAAATTTATTGGCGATAGAACATCCTCATGGCCTGCTGGTGATTACTGGACACTCTGAAGCATTTATTGACAAAACCCTAATGAAACCCTAGACCTACTTGACACTAAAACCCTAAAGACAACTTTTGCAACTTTGTGAATAAAAGATTGTCTATGCTTTTTTTTATGAATAGACATCAACCAGCAGGTGAATGACATGAGTGAAGTATGGGAAAAAGACCCTTCCGTGAGAGGATCGATGCTCCTAAATGGAATACAGGCGATCGAGCAGAATGGGACACCTAAAATGAAATGCAACAAAAGAGGTTTTGATCTTTGACAGAGGGCTAAACAGACTGAATCTAACAATTATAACTTAATTGGTTGAGTATCTAATTCATGCAGTGATTGAGCTTACTCAGCATATTGTCATTTTTACAATCTATCATCTTTTCTCTTATGCTTTCAGGTCATTATTAAGTTGCATCACTTGACATTCCAAAAAAGCATTTCAAGGAGATTGATTCTATCATGTTCCAAAATAGAATGGTTGAATGGCTAAATGAATGCAATTATTGAATTACCTTTTGCATCAGTATTAATTTTGGTTGTAAGAATTAGACCCATGTATTAGGACTAAATGGTAGATAAAATAGATACTTTGTTTCTCTTATTAGGTCCTAACTAGTTAAAAATGATTCTTGGTCCATTTTTTAGGAGATTAGACTAACTTATGAACCTATCCTTCCTTTAGAAACTCATTAGATCCATGTAAATTTCTAATATATTTTATATTCTTAGACATCAAAGAACAGAAACCCACAAAACAAACACAAAAATACAAAACAACGAAGTAAGAGAAAAGTTAACTAAGCACATATAGTGCATCACACTTCATCAGTGTACAAACCTCTGTTGATAATTCATGCAAGCAATTTAGCACACTAGATTGACTAAAAATTTTGGCGCCTTTTTAGAGGAAGTGTAATTAGGTAACCTTATCTCTTACATTAAAAAAAAAATATGCGTAAATAAAGAGACTATAGGGGTAGATTTCTAGCTAGAGGCAAGAGTTCAATTCCTACAACACCACCTACTCCACCAAGAATAAGAAGAGATACACCTCCATCTCAAGCTCATATTCCTAGCCATAGAATTCCTGAAGTTCTAAGGTCAGAAATTCAATCTAGAGGATCTCCTACTTCATCTACTAAGGCAGACCTAGAGGAGGAAAATCTTGGATCTCCAACGGAAGGAGTAGCCTTTTTCACCTCCACAGGGGAACATATTTTAGTTGAAGAATTAAGAATACCTAGTGGAGAAGAAGAAGTATAATGTCTCTTCCACATAATATTAATGAAGGAACCAAAGGAAGAGAAATTAACCTTGCAAATTGAATCTTATATTGACTTTGAAGAAACTATAATGGCAGAAGAAGGAGAGGATGGAGAATTCTCACTGTTTGGAGGAGGAGGAGGTAGAGGAAATAATGGAGAAGGCAAAGGAAATAATGGAAGAGGTAGAGGAAATATGGAAGTTGATAATTCTTTTGTATTCCCTATATTTGATGAAGAAACAGATGCCACAATGAAAAATATCTCACCTTCTGTCCTCCCAAATTTTCATGGATTAAAAAGTGAAGACCCTGAAACCTTCTTATTTGAATTTGAAGTCTTGAGCAGAACTTATGATTATTTACAAGACTCTCAAAAACTCAAATTGTTCCCTTCAATTTTGAAAGGAGTTGTGTTAAAATGGTTCATGGGGTTGGTCACTTAGTCCATTAGAACATGTAATGACATGAAGAAAGTGTTTTTGGACAGGTATTTGGATTATTGCATGCCTATTGATCACAAGGATGAAGTGTTCAAATTGATGCAAAGAGATGATGAAAATTTAGAGGATTTAATTGAGAGATTAAACTATAACTTAAAAAGAGCAAAAATGGATAACTTAGATCAAGACACTTTAAAAGCTCTTTTATTAAAAGCCATTAGAGATGATTGGATATATATCCTTCACATGATGTGGAAGGGAGATATCTCTCAACTCCCATTAAGTGACATAGGATGATTATGTGTTCATCTCTCAAGAGGAAAATCCAAAACTGGGAAAGGTCCAAGAGATCCTTCTCTTATTAGGGTGACTAAATCTGCAACTAGATTAGTGAGTAGGGTAGAAATTGGAAACATGCTTGATGAATTTAAAACAGTTATTCCAGGGAGCCTTAGTGAATAGATAGACACCCTTAAGTTACAAAACAAGTAGAAAACTGAGACTGATGCTTTGGTTATTTTCTATCCCAAATGCAGAAAGAAGTACGCTTTAAGTGAATTCCCTTCAGATGCAAAAATCATAGAGACTAGTGTGATTTGTTTAGAAAACCATGAGACCAACAGTTGTCCTTCAATGCCTACTCTTAAGGTTATTTTTCAAGAAGAAATAGTTTCAAATCCAACATAGTCTCTTTGCTTTGTCTCACTTTGTCTCTAGAAGACCTTGGCAAGGGCAACAAAATCAGGGTTTTAACAACCAAATGTATATGCAACCCCCTCCAAATTGGAATTCTTGGCAACAACCTTGGTCTCAATATCAATCTCAAACTCAACCTTGGGCTCAAGGAATACAGAATCCTTATGGAAGATTCTCTCCATACTATCAATATCCTCCATCATATCCAAACTATCCTCCCCAACAATTTTCTCAACAAAATCAACAATGCCAACTTCAAAACCAGAACCTTCAACTTTCATTGCCATTTCCACAAAGACCAAATCAGTTACCTGCCCAACCATTACCTAACCCCAACAATAAAAATCCTCAGAATAGGTATATGGTGGAAGGAAAACGATTTCCTACTTACATGATCACTCCATTAGATCTCAATGATGTCCATTTGAGATCTGGTAGGATATTAGAAAAGAAAAAACCTTCTGTGGTTATTCAAGAACAAGACAATTCTGAGGTAGATTCTCTACAAAAAAATAAAATCTTTGAAGGAACATCTCCTCAAAACCATAACACTGAAAATGAAAAATAGAAAGAACCAATAAACTCAACTCCTATCATAGAGCAACAACCAATATCTACTTCTACACCTCCTTTTCCAAAAATATTACAAGTTGATAGAGGGGTAGAAAAGAATATTATGTTGCCTAATTATGATTTTGTAGATGAATTGAAAAATGTTTGTATCAAAATCTGTTTGTTACAAGCCATTAAGGAGATTCCAATTCTAGCTAAAACAATAAAAGAGTTGAGCATGAAGAATCCATGAAGAAAAACAAAAGAAGTAAAAATAATTCACCTAGCAGGAAAAATAGCAGACATAATGATGGGAAAAATTGCCATACAAAATATGTAGATCTAGAAAGTCTAGTTGTAAAAACACATATCAATGGAGTTGAAAACCCAAATACACTAATTGACATAGGAGCAACAATAAACATTATGAGCAAACAAACCATGGAACAGCTCAAACTTCTCAATATTCTTTAGACACCTACATTACTGCAATTGGCAGATAGATCTGTAATCAAACCAGATGGTGTGTTAGAAAATATTTCAGTGTCCTTAGACTCTTGGGAGTACCCTGTTGATTTTATGATCCTAACCCCAAAGAGAAATCTAGGAGGACATCCACTTATATTAGGAAGACCTTGGCTGGCTACAATGGATGCTTTCATTAGCTATAGATATGGTGATATGTATATCTATGATGGTAATTCAACTAATAAATTCACTTTATATCCTCTAGCAAGAACAATCATAGAGATAGATGACAAAGAATAGATTGATGATGAAAATGATATTCAGCCTCTCTTTACTATTTCAACCATTAGTGAAGATAGTCAAATCTTGAATACAATGGAAAATTTTGAATCATCTCCAGAATATGAACATGATCAGTTTCAAGAAAAATCTAATATTGAATATTTGTCATCTAGGAAGATGTCTCTTTACTCTATGGAAGAAATCGGTAGCTCTACAGTTGAAATCTTTCTAGGGAAAAAATTGAACATAAACAATAACTTAGAAAAATTACAACAGGAAAAGCTAATAAAAAATTTATAACATTCTTCTGCATATGCATGGGAATACACTGACATGAAATGAATTAGTCCTAAAACTTATATACATCACTTCTACGTTGAGGAAAATTGTAAACCTATCAGACAACCTCAAAGAAGAATGAATCCAAATCTTAAGGAAATTGTGAAAGAAGAGGTGCAAAAATTGTTGAATGTATATTTTATCTACCCAATTTCAGATAACTAGTGGGTTTCTCCTCTGGCGATTGTGCCTAAAAAGAATGGTAAATGGAGGGTATGTATTGATTATTGAGAATTGAATAAAGCTACCCTGAAAGATCATTTTCCTTTGGCCTTTATAGATCAAGTGTTAGATACATCAACAGGTAAAAATTATTTCTCATTCTTGGATGGTTTTAGTGGTTACAATCAGATTCAGGTAGCACCTAAAGATAAATATAAAACCACATTCACTTGCCCATGGGGAACTTATGTCTACCAAGTACTCCATTTTGGATTATGTAATGCACCTGTAACATTTCAAAGAGCAGTACTAGGATTTTTTTCTAATCTGATACATGATTTTGTAGAGGTATATATGGATGAATTTACAGTTTATGGGAATACATTTGAGGAAGCATTAGAAAATTTGGAAAAAGATTTAAAATATGTAAGGAAGCAAACCTTTCACTAAGCCATGAAAAATGTTTTATGATGTTTACAGAAGGGATTGTTTTAGGACATCAAATTTTAGGAGATGGAATTAATGTTGATAAATCTAAAGTTGAAGTCATCTCTAAATTATCAATTCCAAGTTGTCAAAAGGATGTTAGAAGTTTTCTAGGATTCACATGATATTATATAAGGCTTATAGAAAATTTCACTAAACTAGCATCACCACTCTTCAAATTGGTCACCAAGGATTGTGAATTCAATTGGAATTTTGATTGCCAGTTGGAATTTGAGACTTTGAAAGCAAAAATTTATGAGGCACCCATCTTAAGAGGTCCAAATTGGAAACTACCTTTTCATATTTCAACAAATGCTTCAAATACAACTTTGGGAGTTATATTAGGACAAAAAGATTTGATCCCTTATGCCATCTACTACACAAGCAAGAATTTGACTCCCACTGATTTAAATTACACTATAACTGAAAAGGAATTCTTAGTTGTTTTTCATGTTATCAACAAGTTCAGACATTATATAATAGGCTATGAAACCTTTTTTCATATAGATCACTCTGCAATTAGATACTTAATGAATAAACTGATTACTAATGGCAGAGTTACAAGATGTTTATTACTCTTGCAAGATTTCAACATCACTATTTTAGATAGACCTGGAAAACAAAATACAATTGTTGATTTCTTATCTAGAATTCAAAATATCAAAGATAACACTCCAGTTGAAGATAAATTTCATGTTGAATATCTTTTTGCAGTAACTACTCAAACTCCTTGGTTTGCAGATATTGCTAATTACTTAGTCTTAGGAAAATTACCTTCGCATCTATTTCCTAAGGAGAAAAGAAAAACCATCCAAACAAGTGAAAATTACTCATGGATTACTAATGAATTGTATAAAACAAGTCCAGATCCCATGATAAGAAGATGTGTTCGAAAAGATGAAATGCCTGAAATTCTTAAGGCATGCCATGATGAACCTTATGGTGGACACTTTTTTGACAAAAGGAAAGCCTATAAAATCCTTCATTTAGGATATTATTGGCCCTCCATCTTCAGAGATGCCAAAGAGTATGTCAAAAGTTGTTACAGTTGTCAAAGGATAGGGAAACATGCTCCCTCAGATGAAATGCCACTACAAACTCACGTACTCATTGAACCTTTTGAAAAATGGGCCTTGGATTTTGTTGGACCAATTAATCCTCCATCTAAACAAAAGAAGTATATTTTGGTATGCACTAATTATGTCACTAAATGGGTAGAAGCTAAATCATTACCTTTTGCTAATGATAAATCTGTAGTTAATTTTATTTTTGAGGACATCTTCACTCGTTTCATTGTTCCAAGAGAAATAGTGATAGATCAAGGATCTAAATTTACATCTAAAATGGTGGAAAGACTTGTAGAAGAATACAAGATAAAACATAGGAAGTCTACTCCTTACCATCCACAAGCAAACGATCAAGTTGAATCTACCAATAAGGTGATTGAAGGAATTCTCAGTAAGACTAGACATCTACACAAAAGATATTGGGCAGAAAGGATTCCTGAAGCCTTATGGGCCTACAGAATTACATGGAGGAACACAATAGGACAGACTCCCTATGAACTTGTTTATGGGAAACAAGTCCTATTCCCTAGAGTTTAAAATCATAACCTTCAAGATGGCAGTCCAATTGGGACTCTATTTATCAGAAGCACAAAAACATATATTGGAGCAACTCAATGAGATTGATGAAATCAGGTAAGATGCAGTTCAAAGAACCAGTTTAGTCCAATAGAAAAGGGCAAAATGGCATGATAAGTATATCAAGGAGAAGAAGTTTCAAGCAGGGGATTGGGAACTTTTGTTCGATTCAAAATTCAAAGATTTTCAAGGGAAATTTCAGACTCATTGGCTTGGGCCATATGAGATTGAATAAGTCTTTAATAATGGAGCAGTGAGATAAGGACAATAGATGAGAGAAAGGTACCTCTTCCTGTAAATGGTCATCAATTAAATATATATCATAAGCCAATTTCTATGGAGGATTTGTCAGAATTTTCCAAGATAACACTGAGATGAAGTTGGTGAAGAAGAATTCTTCTTCTCCACTAACTTAGTTTTCCTGTACATATATATAGATAAAAAAAAAGATATATAAATAAAATGTATAAGTTTGGAAACCAATTGTTCATTGGCTTACTTAAACAGGAAATACAGGGTGAAAATTAGATATTTCTGACATCCTATATTTCCTACTTTCTTTCTGTAATAAGTAGTGACATAAAGCTACAATCGTTTGCGTGCTTAATCTAAAAATTCATTACATTTCATTTCATCTCACTTCAATTTCATTCCCTTTCATTATTATATTCCATTTTCCTTTCATTACACTCCATTTTCATTTTATTTCACATCCATGTTCCATAGCCATATTTCATCTTTGTCATGTTCTGCAAATAACTCCATTCTGCAACCAGTTTGATTCTGCATCCATAAGTCCATTCCGCAGCTCTATTCCAAATACATGTTGATTGCAGAGAAATAAAGAATCTTTTTTTTTTTAAGTTTGATATGATAAAAAGGGTATTTGCACATCAACATCAAAGAAAAACAAACAAAAACAAGGTTAAGTTCCAAGAGGTAAAAGTGCAAAAAATTATTTTAAAATAGCAAGGTTAGAACATAGAATATGCATAATATGGGCATAATATGTCTCCATGACAAATCATCATTTGATTTGATTCCTATATCTATTGTATTGCATATCCGCCACACCATCCATCTTCTGGCACATAATGGTCCATAATTAACTCCCTCATCATTTTTAATGGTCATGACTACAATGTGACATGATTTTCCACATCTCTCCAAAACCCTTACCATCTACTTATTTCATGCAAACCTGCAGTTCTTTTCACCATACTCACAGTCAATCCATTTCATAAACTAGGAAGGGTAATTTTGAAGGTTAAGGAATTTTGTGAAGTAGAAGACATGGGACTCATTGTTAGGTCAGAACCGATAGGAGAAAAATATATGGAAGGATAACCACAGCTCAAGGAAATGCTGCAGGAGGCTAGATGGCTCAAATTCATTGAAAATTTTGATGGTTTTCATAAAAAGATCACAAAATCTTTTGCTAGATCTTTTGATGGTACAGAGATAGAAATTGGAGATATTAAGTTTGTAGTAACAGAATCGTTCATAATAGAGGCTATAGAACTTCCAAGACATGGTGAAAGATGGTTCAAACACAAGGAATTCCATAGCGAATCATGGAAAGTAATCCTCAGGAACCCAGGTATGGATGTCTTTGTTTTTAGAAAAGGAATTCCCATTTCAGCTCTTAAAAGTAAATGGAGGAGCATGATTTTGATATTATAGCAATTTATCACCTGTGAGCAGAGATTCGAGTGCATGTATGTCTACCATATATGTTTACTAATGAATTTCCTAGAAAATGGAGAAATCAATCTTCCTTTCTTCCTGCTAAATAGTTTAAGAAGGATGGCCTCAAATGTGCAGAAGAAAATAGAGTTCATAGACAGAACTATGTACCATCATGGGCTGATAAAGATATTGATTGAGTTTCATTTAAAAGGCATAGGATATACCTAGGAGGATTTCCTCATTAGAAGTCATTTTCAAGAAGCACCAGAGTCACCAAAGAAGATAATATTAGAAAAATCAGAAGAAAGAAGATTGATATAACCATTAAAGACAAATCTAAGTATTCATCACAGAAAGATGATGAAAAATTAATATCTAAAGAGTTGATAGAAATCAAGAAAAAAATCAGAGCAATAGGAAAGATAAGAAAAGAGGAAAATATCACAAAGAAAGAGAATGTAAGTCATCCACAACCTAGAAGAAGGTCTAGACTCTGAGGGTTGGCAAAGAAAACACCGTTAAAAGGCATAGAGTTCATAACCTTGAAAGAGGAAACCACAAAAACTTATCTTGTTAACATTTCTTCTGGACACAGTCGTCAAAATTCTCCTGACCATCATTTTAAAGGTAGCCCAAGCAGAAGATATCTAGGCATAGACCCAATACAACAATAAATATATGATTATATAGAATCAATGGAGAAGAAAAGTGCCTCAATGAATCCATAACCCTCTGTCAATCCACAAGAACTCTTAATTGACTCTCTCAAATAGGAAATCTATGAATTAGAGATATTGAATAGACATATCAAAAAAGAGAATGAAACCTTAAGGGAACAAAGTAAATTGGACAAGGCTATTCATGATAATACCATTCTGCATCAAGGACTGTGGTATAAGAAAAATAGGAAGTTGAAAAATGAAGAATAGAAGTCTGAACAAAACAATCATCAACTTCAAATACAAGCTTCTTATGACGAATACCAGAATGATAGCCACTTCAAAGAAGAACAAAAGAATAAAATTGGATGTACTAGCGGAAGTGTCTGAGCAAATGAATTAGAAAAGAATAACTCACATTTTTGGGAAATTGCATGAGGACACGCAATGAATTTGCAGTGGGGGTATGTTGAACCTCAAAATTACCTTCCCCTTGACATTTTTTTATCTCTTGATTTCTCACAAGACTACAAATCCAATCAATGATAAATGCTAGATTTTGTCTTAGGAAAGCATTAAAATGATCACCATATAATATTTTCATGTTCTTTCTATTTTAATAGACTTTTTCAAATTATCTACAGAACGCAGCCTATTCTATAGCTAACTATGGGTTCTGTAGCTACTCTCATGGTTTGGCAGGTTATAGGTGTCAAATGTAGAACTGGGCCACATCGGCATCTCCAGAATCATCTCTACATGGATTCTATCCTACTCACCCAATCCAGATCGACAGAAAATCATTCCTAAAGTCATGGTCAAAGATGAAGTCAAATACGTTATCTAGTAGCAGTAGGACTCTTGATATTTTGTAGTTAATCAGGAGTCTAACAGTTCTGTTGAACAGTTAATGCAAATTAAGCCACTTGTAGCTGATCAAATGTCAAGGAGATAATGAAGATCAGGCCACCTATAGCTATTCAGAAGTTTAATAGTCTCATTACAATTCAAATTAAGCCATTTGTAGCATGTCTTTCTATAAAGAGTCATGACAGATTCGGATCAAGCCACCTCTAACAAGATTTCCTCTTAGACAATTATGTTGTTTTTATTTAAATATTGGTTAAATAAGACCAAAAAGTAGTTAGAAACTAGTAGGGATTATAGGCTTTTTGTTAAAAACTCTATTCAGACTTTGTTTTGTTGATAATACAAACTTTGTTTTGTCAATGGTGGATTAAAATTGCATCTTTAATTAGTTGTCATTGAGCCACATCATTTGTAAAGGCCCCCACACTTAAGGAGGTTTTTCACTTGTCGTTTTCATTTTAATTTCTACTACTCTGTTTTCTACAAGTCCATTTTCTCTAGTTTTGTTTCATTTCATTTTGTAACCAATAGTGTAAGGATAAAAATCACAACTATGCAAGTCTTATTCTTCTGAGATATTGTATAAGAAATGATTGAATGAAAAATGAAGAAATGAGAGTAAATAGTTGCTTAGCTTCTTACTATTTCGATTACTCATTTTCTTAGCATAGAATTGTCAATTATTTGTATTAATAGATGTTCCCAAAACCATTTCGAAATAATGACAATTCCGACTTAATTGGTTGAATATCTAATTCATGTAGTGTTTGAGCTTACTCAGCATATTGTCAGTTTTACAATCTGTCATCTTTTCTTTTATGTTTTTAGGTCATTATTTAGTTACATCACTTGACATTCCAAAAAATCATTTCAAGGAGATTGATTCTATCATGTTCCAAAATTGAATGGTTGAATGCCTAAATGAATGCAATTATTGAATTACCTTCTGCATCAGTATTAATTTTGGTTGTAAGAATTAGATCCATGGATTAGGACTAAATGGTAGATAATATAGATACTATGTTTCTCTTATTAGTTCCTAACTTGTTAAAAATGATTCTTGGTCCATTTTTCAGGGATTAGACTAACTTAGGAACCTATCCTTCCTTTAAAAACTCATTAGATCCATGTAAATTTCTCATAGATTGTATATTCTTAGACATCAAAGAACAGAAACCCCCAAAACAAACACAAAAATTCAAAACAACAAAGTAAGAGAAAAGTTAACTAAGCACATATAGTGTATCACACTTCTATTGGAATTATGACATAGATTTGACACTATGACATAGGTGTTGTCCTTGATGGAAACTCACTCAGATGAAAAATCACAGTTCAAACTCACATAATGAAGAAAAAGAGGTATACGCAAGCTCCCCATTAACCAAGCCACGTGTACACACAGGTTCGGTGACCAAAAGGCGCATATGGCATACACACACACTTTCACAGAAGGAAAGGCTTGTACAGGTTGGAAAACTAAGTTTTGGTCCATGGTATTTTGATCCATGGTATTGATCCAAGATATCTGGTCCGAAGTGTTGACCCTAGGGTATTTGGTCCAAGGTATTGGTCCTAAGTGGTTTTGGTCCATGGTATTGAGTAAGGCCTAAGACTGTAAAAGGAGGAGAAGATCATTAGACAAAGGTACTCAAGTATTGAATATCTGATGAGGAGCAAGATCTAGTGCACAGGTTATTGGATTATGGTGCATAGCTAGATCTGAACCAAGGATGAACCTTAGCGCTTGATGAAGGATAAGATGTAATGATGGGTCAAGACCTTAAGGCTTGAAGTGAAGTATCTTTATATCGTTTTATCATTTATCTGAATAACTGGCGGATGTTGTAGTCTGTAAATATGATGATTTGGGTATATGAAGTCTGGAATTGTTGTAATATTTAAAATCATCATTTACATATCTGTAGGCAGGTTCACTTTAGAAAAGGCGCGTATACATGTTGGTTATACATATCAAAATAGCGTATACATCTTAAGTTTAATTTGCAGATCTATATTCAGGTTCGCCTTGAGAAAGGTGCATATATACGCAGGTTCGACATAGCGAAGTAGGGATACCTTATAAAAAAAAATTAGCTACTTTTATTTGCTGTTGTAGTGTTATGGATTCTGGCTTAGGTTCTGGTTACTGTATTCTGGTTACAACATTCTGAAACATCAGATTGAAGGGTTGTGAAAGTGGTTGATTGGTTCAATTGTGAAAACGAAATTGGTTGATGCATATATATTTGATGATTGAATGATGATGGATCCAGTCTGAAAATTTATGAAACATGGTCCTTGGAAGAAAAGAGAAGGTTGTAGCCTTCTGTATAATGGCACCTACGTACTAGTAAACATATCAGCCAGTAAAAGAGCTAGGGGGTTGTAGCTCCCTTCCAGGAGAAACTGGAGAATGAGAGAAGGTTGTAGCCTTCTATAGGTAGAAGCCTGCGTACTAGTATAAGTTTGCACCAATACAAAAATTGTAAAAAGAAGTTTCTTATTATTAAAAAGATAGAGACAATTGCATCAGGTGGTTTTCACCCACATTGGGTTTCCACCTTATATCTTGTGTGCATATGTGTGATGATCTGTTCTGTTTTACTGCACCTATTTACTGTTTATATGGTTAATGAAGTTCCGATGCATGAATGAATGACCAACATATGATGGATTAACTGAGTCATAAAATTATTGGATATATGCTAGTTGCATTAAACATAGTTGCGTGTACACACGGTTTCCCTTAACTGAAGTAGCATATATGAATCAGAGTATGAAATGAAAAGTTATTATTGATTTTCTAGTACTGATTCACCCACCCCCCCTCTCAGTATTATTCCAACAATTGGTATCAGAGCCAGGTTCTTCGGAAGAAGCCTGATCGCTTGAAGGAAGATCCATCATCATGAGTAATCAAGAAAGAGAGGGATCCATCAGACCACCAATCTTTGACGGAAGCAACTTCGTTTATTGGAAGGTAAGAACTACAGCCTATCTTCAGTCTCTTACAACAGATGTCTGGGAAATCATGGAAGGAGGGTATACATTTTCATTAGAAATTCCTATAGATGTGGCAGGTAAAAAGAAATATGAAGCCAATGTCAAAGTTGTTACTACATTATTGGGAAGTCTTTCATAATTAAAGTTGTCAAAGTTATGCAGCCCAAATATGCCAAAGAAATATGGGACAAAATCATTCTAGGCTATGAAGGAGACTCTCAGGTAAAACGTGCAAAACTGCGAACTCTCAGAATTCAATATGAAACACTCAAAATGCATAATGATGAAATTATAGCTAGTTACTTCTTACGAATAGATGATATTGTTAATTGCATGAAGAATTTGGGTGAAGAGATAAAAGAAGTTACTTTAGTTGAAAAGGTTTTAAGATCCCTGTCTTCTAAGTTTGAATCAAAAGTATCTACCATAGAAGAAAAGTAGGATCTTCAAACTATTACTATGACGTAGCTGCATGGAATCTTAATCGCTTTCGAGATGAGAAAAGTAGGTCCATAAGATATGAGAGAAGCTGCATTCAAAGCTTCAAGGAAAGAAGAACTTAATGAATTGGAAGGAGAAGAAGAAGCAAACTTTGTCAAGAACCTTCAACGGGGTACCAGAAGATTCAAAGGTAAACTACCTTTCAAATGTTTTGCTTGTGGAAGAGTTGGTCATTATGCTGCCAAATGTCCTCATAAAGATAAGGTTGATAAAGGTAAGGAATCTACAAAATGGAATAGAAAACAAAGTTTAAGTAAGAAGAGCTACTATACACATGAAGATAACAATGGTTTATCAAATAGCGATGAAGATGAAAATAGTAATGATTATAGACTTATGATGGCTTTTGAAGATGATGATTTCTTGGATGATTTAGATGAAAATGACCTTTATGAAGAAATATCTAAACTCAAAATCTGTATAGAAGAAAAGAATATGATTATATATACTTTGACATTCCAACCTGCTGAAAGAGAAAAACACAATGAAAAACTAGAATGTGAAATTGTGGGTCTAAGAAAGGATATTGAGAAAACAAAAGCTCCCAGTCTTAGATTTACCAAAGGATCATAAAAATTAAATCTAATCATCAAAGTGAAGCGTTCTCCTTTGATAAATATAGGTCTTGGATATAGTGTAGAAGCATCTCAAGCACAGAAGCCGTAAACCTCCACTAAAAGCTATCTTGATGCAACAAAGAGCAGTGAACAATTTGACAAGCAAAGGCATAAAGCAGATCACCAGGTAAATCGGGTTCAATCTACCTCAAGGATGAATAGAAGTTACAACCTACCTCAGGTAAATCATACTCAGTCTGCTTCAAGAATAAATATTAATAGAAACTACATTCACCAGGTCAGTAGATTCGATAATCGAAGGAACTTCTTTAATGGCCAATTTTTTTCATGTCATAACTTTGGACACAAAGTTGCTCAATGTGTTTCTTACAAGACCATCATGACTAGAGAAGCACGAAATCAAAGGAATGTGACAGGGATGATGAAAATGACCTATAATAACTTTTCTCTTCTTGAAAATGAAATAGAATGCTCTATCTGTAACAACTTCGATCATGAAGAATCTAAATGAAAGAGTAACTTTTGGCAAACATCTTAGAAGGAGAAAGAAAGAACCACAAGCAGAAAGATGTGGTATAGCATTATATGCAGAAGGACAAGAAAATCAATATTACATCGACAGTGGATACTCAAAACACATGATAGGTGACAAAGAAAAACTTCATTCATATAATGCCTTAGAAAAAGAAAAGAAGGTCTCATTTGGAAATGAGACTCCTGTTGTCATAAAAGGTAAAGGCTCTATTCTCTTAAAAGAAAAAGTTAAAGCTGGGAATGTTATGTATGTTGACAGTCTTAAGCATAACCTGTTGAGTGTCAGTCAAATGTGTGATCAAGGAAATGAAGTAGTATTTCAATCAAATGGATGTGTTGTTTGTTAGCTTGATACCGGAGAAACAATGATCAAAGGTGTAATAACTCCAAAAAACCTATACATACTCAAGAGAGGACAGCAACAATGATATCTGAGCAAAAATGATGAACACTAGCTATGGCACAGAAGATTGGGGCATCTAAGCTTCCCTCAAATAAGAAAAGCATGCAGATTCCAGGCTATTCTGATCTTCTAGATATCAACATTCCATAAAGTACAATGTGCAAATCATGTCAATTTGGTAAACAAACCAGAGCACATTTCCCTAAAAATGAAGGATCAGCTATTAAGCCTCTTGAACTTGTTCATACTAATTTATGTGGACTATCAAGGAAAAAGTCACCCCATGGAGAAGAGTACTTTATATTGTTCATTGATGATTTTTCTAGAATGTGTTGGATAGGACTTCTAAAGCATAAAGATGAAGCATTTGAAAAGTTCAAAGCCTTCAAAGCTTTAGTTGAAAATGAATCAGATCGCAAAATCAAATGCCTCAGATCTGATCGAGGAGGGGAATTTACCTCGGATGAATTATTCGACTTTTGTGAGGAACATGGAATAAAAATCGAATTCTCCACCACAAGGACTTCTCAAAAAAATGGAGTGGTAGAAAGGATGAACATTACTGCTCAACAAATGGCTTGTGTTATGCTAGATGAGTCTAGAACTCCTACAACCTTCTAGGGTGAACTTGAATTAGCTGTCGTCACTATTCTTAACAAAGAAAATGTTCGGGTAAACAACACTCAAACTCCACATGAACTTTGGTATGGTAAGAATCCTACTATAGAATACTTCAAAGTTTTTGGAAGCAAATGTTACATAAAAAGGACTGATGAAAAACTTGGTAAGTTTGAGCCTAAAGTAGATGAAGGTATTCTCCTTGGGTACTCTTCCCAAAGTAAAGGATATAAATGTTATAATAAAATACTTGGGAAAATTATTCAAAGTATTGATGTTGTGGTTGATGAAGCATGAAAAAATCCAAAACAAATAAAAACCATAGATTATGAAGAAGATGAGGATTTTCTTTCCACATCAAATCCCACTAATTATGAAGAAGAAACCAATGAAGCACCAGAAGAAGAGATAATGGTAGAAGGAAAAACTCCATCCAGGTATGTACAAAAAAATCATCCAGAAACGCAAATTTTGGGACAGAAAGAGGCAGGTGTGCAAACAAGAAGAACTATTTCAGACGCTTCAAGTTATCTAGCATTTCTATCCTCCACAGAATCTCAAAATGTAAATGAAGTAGGCAAATATGAATGTTGGGTAAAGGCCATGAATGAAGAACTTGAGAAAATTGAAAATAATAATACTTGGGAATTAGTTCCTAGACCTCATGATAAGAATATCATAGGAACTAAATGGATATTCAAAAACAAGCTGAATGAAAATGGAGAAGTTATTAGAAACAAGGCTAGAATTGTTTGTAAAGGATATGCTCAACAAGAAGGTATAGAATTTGAAGAAACTTTTGCACCTGTTGCTAGACTTGAAGCCATAAGAATGTTCCTTGCTCTTTGTAGTTTTCAGAAATTCAAAGTATATCAAATGGATGTAAAGTCTGCCTTTCTTAATGGAGACTTAGAAGAAGAAGTCTATATTGAGCAATAAGACAAATTCATTCTTGGAAATGATGAAAAACTTGTATGCAAATTCAGAAAGGCTCTCTATGGTATAAAACAAACTCCAAGGGCCTCATATTACCGTCTTGACAAATATCTCCATCAACAAGGTTTTTCAAAGGGATCAGCTAATAGCAACTTATACACAAATATTGACAATAATAAATTGCTAATACTTGTTGTGTATGTTGATGATATCAATTTAGTTAGCAATGAAGAAGCCATAAGTCGAAATTTTGCTTCAATAATGCAGCAAGAATTTGAAATTTCCCTACTTGATGAGCTTACATACTTTCTTGGTCTACAAGTTCAACAAAACAAAGATGGTATTTTTCTGTCTAAAACCAAATATCTCAAACAAATCCTGAAAAAGTATGGCATGGAAGATTATAAACCAGTATGTACCCCAATGGTAACAGGATGCAGTCTCAAATCAAATAATGAATCAGCAGTGGTGCATCAACCAACTTACAGATCCATGATTGGTAGCTTGCTTTATCTAAAAGGTACCTGACCGGACATCATGCATGTAGTGGGAATAGTTGGAAGATTCCAAGAAAATCCAAAGGAATCACATCTTTAGGCAGTCAAAAGGATATTCAAATATCTTCAAGGAACACAAAATTTTGGTTTATGGTATCCTAGAGATACAGATCTTACACTTCATGCATATACAGATGTAGATTGGGTAGGAAGCATTGATGACAGAAAAACACTAGTGGTGGTGCATTCTATATGGGTTCTAGATTAGTGTCTTCGTTCATCAAGAAACAAAGCTCAATTGCATTATCTACAGCTGAAGCAGAATTATGGATGTTGCATCTTGCCGCACACAAATCCTTTGGATGATTCAAACATTGCAAGACATACAGATCAAATGTACTCCACCCATTCCCATTCTATGTGATAATACAAGTGCCATCAGTATTTCAAAGAATCTAGTCATGCATTCCAATACTAAGCACATACCATTCAAATATCATTTTCTACGTGAACAAGTGCTTGAACAAAAAGGTCAAATTAGAGTATGTTCCCTCAAAAGAATAGGTTGCTGATATATTCACCAAACCACTATCCAAAGAGACATTTGAATATCCCAGACAAAAGTTGGGAGTAGTTGATGCATCATTCCACTGTTAAAATTTATCTGTTTCATAGAAAAGTGGTTATATGCGATTCATGAAGCATAGTCGTGTACATACATTGGTTTCGGTGGAGACACTGGCGTATCTGTTGGTTTGAAGAAATGGGCCAGACTCAGAATGGAAAGAGTCTGATATGGATCTGACAGTGATCATCTGGCATAGGTTCAAGGGGAGCATATACTTCTAATAATGCATTGTTGGCATTATCTTAGAAGATCTTGGTACAAATTCACAGTTGTCCTTTGATTCAAGGGGAATAGGTTCAGGTGGAGAACATGGTTGTTGGTCTATATGTTGCTTGACAGATGCTGCTAATGATAGTTACTGATGACTATCATGGTCTTGTTTCAGATTTTTGGTCTTTGTCATATATGTCATATATATATATTTTAAGGTAAAGGTCATGAAATGACCTATTTTGTTACCCCACTATGTATGGGATGGATGATGTAATGTTCTTGTTTTGACTTGTATAAACAATTGGTATATCCCCACTTGTTTGGGAGATGGATGTATGTATAAGTCATTGGTGATAGGAAGGTCATTTATGACGTATGTGTAGAATCATGTTTTTCTTTAGAACATCTTTTTGCAGACCTTGCTTATTCATGGGGAGCATGGAGCTCAATCGGCACACTTTAGCATATCAGAGATTTCAGCATGAACTCAGCGGGAGCATAATCCATTTCCCTTGATGACAAAGGGGGAGAGTTACTTGGGGTTGCCATCAAGTCCAAAGGGGGAGATTGTTGGAATTATGACACAAATTTGACCGTATGACACAGGTGTTCTCCTTGATGGCAACTCACTCAGATGACAGATCACAGTTCAAACTCACAGAATGAAGAAAAAGAGGTATACGCAGGTTCCCCATTGACCAAGCTGCGTGTACATGCGGGTTCGCTAACCCAAAGGCGCGTATGGCATACACATGCACTTTCATGGAAGGAAAGGCATGTACATGTTGGAAAACTAAGTTTTGGTCTATGGTATTTGGTCCATGGTATTTTGATCCAAGGTATCTGGTCTGAAGTGTTGACCCCAGGTATTTGGTCCAAGGTATTGGTCCTAAGTGGTTTTTGTCCATGGTATTGAGTAAGGCCTAAGACTATAAAAGGAGGAGGAGATCATTAGGAAAAGGTACTCAAGTATTGAATATCTGATGAGGAGCAAGATCTAGTGCATAGGTTATTGGATTATGGTGCATAGCTGGATCTGAACCAAGAATGAACCTTAGCGCTTGATGAAGGATAAGATCTAATGATGGGTTAAGACCTTAAGGCTTGAAGTGAAGTATATTTATATGGTTTGATCATTTATCTGAATAACGGGCGCATGTTATAGTCAATAAATATGATGATATGGCCATAACTGAAGTCTGGAATTGTTGTAATATTTAAAATCATCATTTACAGATCTATACGCAGGTTCACTTTAGAAAAGGCACATATACACGCTGGTTATACATATCAAAATAGCGTATACATATTAAGTTTGATTTACAGATCTGTACATAGGTTCATCTTGAGAAAGGTGTGTATATACATAGGTTCGACACAGGGAAGTAGTGTATACCTTGCAAATTTTGTTTTAGATACTTTTGTTTGCTATTGCAGTGTTATGGATTCTGGCTTGGGTTTTGGTTACTGTATTCTGGTTACAACATTTTGAAAGATCAGATTGAAGGGTTGTTAAAGTGAATGATTGGTTCAGTTGTGAAAAGGAGATTGGTTGATGCATATATATTTGATGATTGAATGATGATGGATCTAGTCTAAAATTTATGAAACATGGTCCCTAGAAGAAAAGATAAGGTTGTAACCTTCTATAGGCCAGCACCTACATACTAGTAAACATATCAGCTAATACAAGAGCTAGGGGGTTGTAGCTCCCTTCTAGGAGAAGCTGGAGAATGAGAGAAGGTTGCAGCCTTCTGCAGGTAGAAGCCTGCGTATTGGTATAAGTCTGCACCTGTACAAAAATTGTAAAAAGAAGTTTCTTATTATTAAAAAGGTAGAGACGAATGCAGCAGGTGGTTTTCACCAACATTGGGTTACCACTTTATATCTTGTGTGCATATGTGTGATGGCCTGTTCTATTTTACTACACCTATTCACTGTTTATATGGTTAATGAAGTTTCCATGCACTAATGAATGACGAACATATGATGGATTAACTAAGTCATAAAATGACTCGATATATGTTAGTTGCATTAAACACAGTTGCGTGTACACATGGTTTCCCTTAACTGAAGTAGCGTATATGAATCAGAGTATGAAATGAAAATTTATTATTGATCTTCTAATACTGAGTCACCCCCCCTCCTCGCAGTATTATTTCCAACAACTTCATAAGTCTACAAACCCCAGTTGATAATTCATGTAGGCAATTTAGGGCACTAAATTGACTAAACAGATATTTCCATCAATAAATAGGCAGAGTCCAAGGAGGTTGAAGCATAAGATGTCGCAGGTACTGACACATCAGATGAGGAATCCATGGTTGAAGTAATATTTGAAGATAAGAAACAACCGCAGTCACCACAACATGTACGAGGTACCAATTAGACTCCATTAGGTGGTGAATTAAAGAAATATACACCATTGGTTAAAACTTCAGCATATCACCACCCACAGTAACCAAGAAGAAAATAACCAACAAGATGGAAACAAATTAGCCACAAGGACAACAACCCCCGCACGACAAATAGATAGGTGCAAAGATCCAACCACAAAACATCAACATAGAGGAAACACAAGGATCAAATCCCATCTCAAGCGAGTAACTCACTAGCTAAATCGAGTAATCACCTATCTCTAGGATGGCTAGATGCACATGCATGGTACAAGTGGACTACTCTTTTGAGTAGATCTTATTATTTGTGTTCTTCTTATGTTTCCAGGACGAAACAAGTTTAAGGGGGGTGGAATGTAGTATACCTAAGGGGGATATTATGGGTTACAGAAGGAGGTACCCAAGGGAATAATGTAATAATGTGATGGGTCATAGTTAATAAATAAATTGGTTAACCCAAATCATGTAAGGGACCATAATTAGTTAGCAATAATGTGATAATCTCATTGCATTAGATATGTGGTAATGACGTATGAAGCCTATATAGAGGCTAGAGACTCCCCATTGAGAGGGGTAAAGGATTATTATATTGGAAATCATATGGCTTGTGGAGTATTCTCCTTCCTTAAGGAGTGATTGTATGGTGTTACCCTACCTCAAGGGTCTTGATATTAATAAAGAGAAGCATTTCTATATTTTGTGTTTGTAATTCTCTTGAGATTATTTATAGTTATTCGGTATATTGACATCATTTCATATATTTTTAGGTTAGATATATTACACCTACCCAAAATAAGAAGGTAACCATTGAGCTTGTTATTTGTGTCCAAGGTAATGAAATCAACAGGGTACTCCCTTGAATCAATGGACACACTTATATCTTCCAATATTCCTTTTGGATATACAGTTGAGGCATCTGCTAGCTGCAAAATAGTGGGAGTATGCCTCAGAGATAACTAAAAGTAGCTCAAGATAGATTCCTTGATCATGAAATTAATAGCTACTCCATGGTCGATCAAAGTTTTGGTAATGGGAGTATCATTTATATGGACAATTACAACAAGAATAATGGGGTCAACATAGTTTGGATGTGCATCTTTCTTGAGAATAATATCAAAAATTTGTCTCATATATGAATTGTAGAAGGATTTATTTTCTTTCTTCCTGGCCCTTTTATGCAGCAATCCTTGATGAACATGTTGTAAATTGGTATTTATTTGATGACCAGAAGAAGGGGGACATTTACATAAATATTTTTAAGACTATCGAATAGAGTGGTTGTAGCTTGATTAGGGATCTTATCTTGCAATCTTTGTGGAGATGTTGGGACAAAATTTGAAATCCTTGTTGCATGTTCTTATTATACATTATCCTCCTCCTCTTGATCTCAGGTTGTCCCTTGGGGTTCAACACTTTCATTTTGTTCAATAATGACAGGAGGTGGACGATTCTAAGATTTTTTCCCTGACTTGAGGTGAACATCATTAATCTCAACCAATATCATTGAGTGATTATGAAAATTGGAAGGATCGGTGTTGTAGATGGTTTGGGCCTACCTATTATTTGTATTAGATGTAGACTGGATTGGCACTTTTGGATCTCTTGGTGATTGTTGTTGGCTATCATTTTTAGGAGTTATTACAACATAAGGCATTATAGGTTGAGGCACGAGACCTTCCTATTGTAGTTGTTGTTGGGGTCTCCATCCTACTAGTGGATATGGGTTAGTGAATTGAACAATTTCATGGAACCAAAGAGAAGTAACCTATACAAATTTCTTTTGAGGGGTTTTAGACTATAAAAAGACATTATTAGTAGTGGGGTTTTCCAAACTGGGATGCGTTCTAGTTGTTTATTTGTATTTCCATAAGGATCATAATATGAATGGTTGTAGGACCCTTGGAAAGGCCTAGAGGGTCATTCTATTATGTGATTCGTAAAGAAAAAAAGTTCCATGGGTTCCTCTGGGATTTCATCTCTCAATAATTCTTTTAGGGGAGGTGGAAATGGGCATTCATCTGTAGCATGCTTGTTGAAAAATGCAACAAGAAAATCCTAATTTAATTTTGTCCTTGAATTAAATTAGGAATTAAATTATAATTCCACATCTCGTGACAACTTGTAATAGTTAACTAAGTTAATTTGACTTAGTTGGCTCAGTTAATTCGAGTTGAGGGTCTAGCTAGAGTCACGTAGAGTGTCTCCTACTTTTTAGGAGCCCTGGTTGAGTTTATTTTGAGTTGTAATTATTTAACTTAGTCTAACTAAGTTAAAATCAATTAAAATAGTTCCAACTGATGGAGGAATTAGTCGAAGATCCAGTAGTGGGGTTTAACCTGCATATGTGGGCTGCAACCATCAATTATCAACCAGTAAATTTAAGATTCACTCATAATTAACTCATGCATGTTAGATAAGAGAAATACCTAGTTGAGATTGGGATTCAGGGACTGTGTACTATCAATTGTATAATCATTTGAATTCTACATGTGATTCATCCAATCAGAGGAAGGCCTATGAGGATTGTGCAATGCATATTATGGAATTTCCCAATTAAATATGGGATAATTACCAAGGAAATTGCACAAGGAAATAGGATGTTGGAAGGAAACATAATTGGCTAAGTATTGGCATGAGATTGTCTGGGAAGCAATGAGATAGATTGAGATAGTGCAAAGGTTGCTCAGGCCTGAGAAAGAATTGTAATCTTCTCATATTTTCTTATTAATGCAATATATAAATATCAGGGGTTTTTAGTTGTGGTTTTACATAGAAAATTATCGTGTTATGTGTCATTGAATTCTTTCTCTTTTACACTTCGTTATTTCATCGATCGTTTATTGTTTCCGCTTATGAGTAGAT
Source organism: Pinus taeda (assembly GCA_000404065.3). Lineage (NCBI taxonomy): Eukaryota > Viridiplantae > Streptophyta > Pinopsida > Pinales > Pinaceae > Pinus > Pinus taeda. The sequence goes on from APFE030010837.1 coordinate 81,598, forward strand.
TAGACTCAAGTCAATTTTTTTGGCATATTACAATCTACAGTTTGAATCTAAAAGAAATTTATACATGGTATCAGAGGTGAAATCACTATAGAAGAGGTGAATATGAGTTTGTCTTTTGCAAGAGAAATCAAATTCGTAGTATCATACTTCAGAGCCAGCAGGATGTTGTTCTATGGATTGAGAATCGAATATTCCCTTGAGGGTAGTTAAAAACTATATTTCTTGGAAGGAAAGGGTGGAGATAATGTTGGAAGACAATGGGCTTAAGGAATTCATAAACAAAGATATTTGTAAGCCAACTGATGCTCAAGATTTGGCAAAGTGGAGAAAATGTGTGGCAAAGGCGAGAAGGATTATCCTAGAAGGACTTTGAGATCATATTATCTCAAAACTCCATGGTAAGGAAAATCCATTTGTAATGTGGAAGGCCTTGATAGACCTATTTCAAAAAAATAGTGACCATAGGAAGCTGGAACTAAAGGACAAGCTCAAAAAAATCAAGATGGAGAAGGGAGACACAATACCAAAGTACTTGACCAAGTTCACCCTATGTCGGGATGAGCTTGGAAGTGTCGATGTTGTAGTTTCTTGAGATGATATGATGATCCTAGCACTTCTAGTCCTTCCAAAGAGTTGACACAACTATGAGGACTTAGTTAATAAGAGGGAGAAGCTACCAGAGTGGGAGCGAGTGTGGTTTGGCTTGGCATAAGAAGAGATTCAGTGGAACACCAGAGATGAATCCTCGTCCAATCATGATGATAAGGAGAACTATGCCTTAGATAGAAATGTGAAGAAAGGAAAGGATAATTCATCCCATTCTAGATCAAATTCTAGTCAGGGCTGAAAGAAGAAGGACATGTCGAAGATTAAATTTTTTCTCTATCAAGAGCTGCGATGTTGTGCCACAAATTTCCCACACAAGAAGGCTGGTAAGAATCCCTCGGGAGGAGTGGCATGTGAATCTCTTACTTAAAAATTCAAGCTATATTTCACTCTCATTTCTTTCATGGTAACATTAGTGATGGGTAGTGTGTGGTACCTGGATAGTGGAAATTCATTCCATATGATCAGCAACAAATAGTTCTTCAGTGACTTGGAGGAGAAGGACCTCCAAATGCACATTGAGATGGGAGATGATGGAATGTATAGCACAAATGACATAAATATTGTTACCTTTCAAAGGGATTTTGGTTCTCCTCCCACATTTAAAGATGTCATGTATGTTTTGGGTTTGAAGAAGAATTTGGTTCTAGTTGCCATGTTGGAGGACCCTGTCTACAATGTGATATTTAGAAAGGTAAATGATTTCTTTCATCACATAGCCTTAGGATAGGTGAAGCATATTTGGCTTCAAGTAAATAACCTCTACAAATTGGATGTAAAATATTGTGTAGCTTTAAGTACAAAAGTAGAGACGATGCAAAGCTGAGACATCGATGAGTTGTGGCATAGAAGGTTGGTTCACTTGCACCATGGATCTTTGAAGATCATGCAGAAAATTTATATACGAGTTCCCAAGGTTAGACTAAAGTAGAGAGGCTCCAAAGTTTCCTTTAATGATAAAGATAACTGAACATACATTAGGGAAGTACACCAAAGCTTCCTTTAAAAATAATGACAATCAAGCGTAAGAAATCCTGGATAGATTTCACTAAAATGTGTTTGGAGTGTTATCGATAGCATCCATGGCCAAGCACAGGTATTATGTAATATTTGCTGATGATTTTTCTCGTAAGCATTGGATTTTCTTCATGAAAAATAAAGATCATACATTCGCTAAATTTTCTGAATTTAAAGCATTAGACAAGAAAGATACTAGTAGGAAAGTTAAATCTCCTAGAAGTGATAAGAGTGGAGAATATGTGCCGAATGAATTCAAGAACTTATGTGTACTAGAAGGAATTTGATGGGAGTTAGTAGAACCTGATAAACCACAACATAATGGGTTGTCCAAAAGGAAGAACATAAGTATTTTTGGAGTTGAACGGGCGATGTTACATGATCTAGGGCCTACCATTGCACTTGTGGGTTGAAACATGCGACACAGTTGTTTATTTGTAGAACACAATCTGTCATCGAATTCTCAGGATGAGTACACAAAAAGAATATTTTTCAGGTAAGAAACCATATGTGGCACACTTCAGGATCTTTGGTTCATCGGTGTACAGTCATGTTACAAAGGATGCATGGAAAAATCCAGAGCCAACAACTAATTTGGGCATATTTGTGGGGTACACTGATACACCTCACAACTATCAGGTGTACCTTCCATCCAATAGGATGATAGTGGTTCATATATATGTGAATTTCGATGAAAAAAAGTGCCATGAGATGTTCCCTTGAAAGGAAGCTTCAACTACCTGCATATGAGGAACTTTTAGCTCCAAAGGAGGAACCACAAGATGATGTGGAGCAGCCACATGAAAAGGAATAGAGAGTGGAAACACCCACTCATGTAGAGACTTCCAAAGATGGAAGGAATCACACTAGGTAGGATGACATATTGATGCATGATGCTAGAGACAATGTGGGAGCACCCACATCACAACGCAGGGAGAGGAAGTCACTATATCGATAGATTGGCGACAAGTCTATGATGAGAAAGAGTGTATAGGTTGAGCCATCCTCATTCAAGGAAGAAGTATGAAAACCAGTATGGGTTGATGCCATGGTTGAGCATGACTCCATTATTAGAAATATTGTTTGGGAAGTGTTCTGAAGACCACTAGACATCTCACTGGTGAGTTCCAGTTGGCTTTACAAGGTAAAACAAGTAGTAGATGAGAGTGTGCAGAAACATAAGGCCAAATTTGTGGCGAGATGATTCTCCCAAGTGGAGGGAATTTATTACAAGGAGAACATTTCTCGAGTAGCAAGGTACTCTTCAATCACATATATTTTAGCACTGTTAGTGTAGATGGGATGGAAGATACATCAGATGGATGTGAAGACATCATTCCTAACAATATGATTGAGGAATAGATGTATATTGAGCAGCCAGAAGGATTTGAGACCTTCAATAGAGAGTCACATGTGTGCAAACTCAAGTGAGTGTTGTATGGACTAAAACAAGCACCCCATGCTTGGCATACTAGAATTGACAACTATTTCACTAGGTTAGGCTTCCCCAAAATTGAAGCAGATGCGAACATTTACCATATTTTGGTTGAAGGTAAATTGTTTATTATAGTATTATATGTCTATGATTTGATTCTAGCATGCGATGAGAATCTGATAAAATATTCCAAATAGGACCTTTCAAGAGAATTTGAGATGAAGGACGTGGGCCTCATGCGTTACTTTCTTGGTATGGAAGTATGGAAAGGAGATAAGTAGTTATTTGTCTCTCAAGGAAAACCCATGGAGAATCCTCTAGCAGGTAATTGGAGGAAGGAAGATGCTACTTTAGATGAAGTAGCGGAGGCTAATACTTATAGATAGCTTGTGGGTTCACTTATGTAATTGGTGAACATATGATGGAACATGTGTTTTTGAGTTAACCAGCTTATTCAAGCCATGGTTAAGCCAACCAAAATCTATTGGAAGGAAACTAAACATGTGCTTAGATACCTCAGAGGAACCACTCAATTGTTTCTTTAGTATAGACGAACGAAGGGAGTGAATCTTCAAGGATTCACAGATGCATATTGGACAAGGATTCCATCCGATAGGAGGAAAACATAAGGGGGAATATTTAGTATTAGTTCAACAATTGTTTCTTACTATACAACAGGAATCAAAGATTAGTTATACTCAGTTTAGCAGAAGCAGAGTACATGGTTTCTAGTCAAGCAGCTTGTGAGATTATCTAGATGAGGAATATCCTTGTTGGGTTATTTAGTTAGTGCATGGATCCTATAGTGAGTTACTATGACAATTAGAGTTGTATCAAACACTATGAGAATCTAGTTTTTCATGATCGGTCTAAGCATATTGACATCCGATATCACCATCTATGAGATTATGTGTAGAGGAGAATCATGTTGCTAGAGTGCATTCCTACAGAGGAGAACGATGAAGATATTTTGATAAAGGCAATGTCAAGATTCAAATTCATGTTTCGTAGAGGCAGGATTGGGGAATAAAATAATCCCTCTCTTGTTGAGAGCGAGTGTTGAAAAATGCAACAAGAAAATAATAATTTAATTTTGTACTTGAATTAAATTGTAATTCCACATCTCATGACAACTTGTAATAGTTAACTAAGTTAATTTGACTTAGTTGGCTCAGTTAATTCGAGTTGAGGATCTAAATGGAGTCATGTAGAGTGTCTCCTACTTTTTAGGACACCTAGTTGAGTTTATTTTGATTTGTAATTATTTAATTCAATCTACCTGAGTTAAAGTCAGTTAAACTAGTTCCAACTGATGGAGGAATTAGTGGGAGATCTAGTAGTGGGGTGTAACCTACAGTACTAGGGTGTAACCAGTAGTGATCAACTAATAAACTAAATATTCACTCATAATTAACTCATGCATCTCAGATCAGAGAAACACCTAATTGAGATTGGAGTTCAGGGACAATGTATTATCAGTTGTATAATCATCTAAATTATACAAATGGTGCATGCAATTAAAGGAAGGCCTATGACGATTGCACAACTCATATTTTTGGAATTTCCTAATTAAATATGGTCCAATTCCCTAGGAAACTATGCAAGGAAATAGGAGCTTAGAAGATAGAAGAATTGGCTAAGTATTGGCTTGAGCTTGTTTGGGAAGTAGTGAAATAGATTGAGATAGTGTAGAGATTGCTCGGGCTTGAGAAAGGCATTTTAATCTTCTCATATTTTCTTATTAATGAAATACACATATAGTAGGGGTTTTTAGTTGTGTCTTTCCCTAGAAAATTATTAAGTTATGTGTGATTTAATTCTCTCTATTTTATGCTTCATGATTTCATCGATTGTTTATTGTTTCTGCTGATGAGCAGAGTAGATTCAAGTCAATTGTCTTAGCATATTAAAATATGCAGTCTGAATCTACAAGGAATTTCTATGATTTTGATCAACACATATCCAAAAAATATCAATGGTATCCAGTATGTATTCTTATCATGTTTCTTTCTACATCTAGGATAGAAAATGGAAAAATTATTCTTTGTTTCATCTTTTTTCATATTTAACTACATCTTATCCATTTGCATTATAAGAGAATGAAAAATTCCAGTCTTCATATCCTCCATCATTTTCCCAACTTGTATATGGAAATAGGTGGTGTAACTCTTTCTTTTATTTTGAACCACATTCCATTCTTCACATCCTTATTCACTAGCCACTAGTTGTAACATGTATCACCTGCTTTATTTCTACCAATTCAAGCCAAATACCCTAGAATGTAGACTTTTTATATGAGATAAAAAAAAGTAACATGGCATAAGATTTACCATGACATGATCATTAAAAATCTTCCAAAGGGGCCCGACATATAATCATTGAAGAAACAGTTTGCATGCAAATGTTTGCTTAAATATCATTTTTTAAAATATCTCATATTTAAACAACAAGCTTTAGTAATATTCATTGTATGGTTGTCCAAAGTTATATTGGTAAACGATTTATGACAGGAAAAAGAAAATTCATTATTCTATAAACATTTGTGAATATCCAAACTTGAATTTTATATTCTTTGTCATCAATAATTTCACAAGATAAGATTGTACATAAACTATTTGAAGAGATGTGCAAATGAATTCTCTAAACATTTGCACAATTGTCTTCATTTTATTTTGAGTTTACCTTATAAATGTTTATTAGAGGCCACAACTGTAAATCAATCATACAATTGTGTTCATTTCTAGAAATATATGGGTATGTTCAATAACTATTTGATGAAATGCCTAAAGGAAATCCCCCCTTACTATCTTACAGCCATCATGAAAATGTTTGTATGTTAATATTGAGTGACACATTAGAGTTGGTAACATTATTTTTCACCCTGAGATATTATGTTTTCTTTATGTTTAAAGGAGTGATTTAACAATAATAGAATACATATATAGATATAGAACCAAGGTCACACGAAACTATGTGTATAACTGACAAGGTGTTGAGTTGCGTCACATTTGTTTGAAGAAAATTGTGTATGAAAAAATAATATTTGCTTAGCACCCTTTACTATGGTTTTTGCATGCTTACTTTGGGACCATAATTATAGGTTGGTTACTCCTATTTTTATCTAGGAATTCAAATTCGACATGTTCTTTTCTCAAATTTTTTGTATCTTGTTTATGAAAGGAATTTTTCATTTACCCAGAATATCTTAGGAAGGTGTGTCTCTTTCAGAAATTGTTGAAAGTATTATATGTCTCTACAAACATTACTCATTATCAACAACCTCTAGACCTTCTCAAATAGTTTTCGTTGTTACATTGGATGTATGTAATATGATTTTTGTGGTTCAAGGTCCATAAATAATGTAATTATTTTATTAATTATATGTGTTGTTGAAATAGATGACTGTAATAATACACCAGAAAACTTGTGTCATCTTAGTGTCTCATGAATAAATTCTCAGTTTACCATTTGAAATTATATTCTTGGAAGAGTCTTCGAATTTTTCTTTTGATGTTAAAAGGAAATCTCCCCATGAGAATGTTTTTCAAGGATTTTATATTAAAAAACAAAAAACAAACCTGGTGATTAAAATACTAGTATTTTTTTGCCCCTTTTATTAATGAAAGGAGTTGGCACCTTTGGCTATTGTGTTTCATAGCAAGAGTCTCATCCATAGGGAAGCCTCCTTTTAGGTGACTTATATTCATCCGAGAGGAATGGATAAATGGGAGCCTAGGTGATAGTGGGTCCCCTTCTATGTTTCCATTGATTTATTCATAGCCCTAACCTTCCATATATCTTAAGGCAAATTGAGAGGTAACACTAGGTGAGTGGATTTTTTCACTAGTCTTCAATATTTTTCCTATAACAGTTCATTTTATTCTTCATTTCACATAAATCATGGCTCTATTATCAAGGACAAATGGAAAAGGGAAATAGAAAGGGAGGAATTCCCCCACTGATGTTTCCCCCATTCATTTTCATCAGTCTTCTAATGTTCCATCTATTAGAAGTGGGGCTCCAAAAGCAGCTTGAAATGTTGAAAAAAACATTGTCTTAACCAGAAAACAAACTCAAGAGAAAAAAACATCCATTGTGGAAGTATGTTACAAGACATCAAAGGCCTAGGAAAAAGTTAAAGGGAGGAGGGAATTTTTTTAGACATGTAGCTTTTTCCATAGTGAATTTAAGAGCACCTAGTTTTGAGTTAAGGGTGTTCCTCTCGAGGGGTCATCCTCCACACCAGTAGATGTAGAGATTGAATTACTTATAGTGGAGGAGGATAGAAGAGAGAGTAGAGAGAGTAGTGGGAAAGATGTTGATTTTGATGATAATGACATGGAGGACAACTAAAGGTTGTGATTTATGAAATTCTTCCATCAATGGTTCTAGTATCTACCTTATTTTGTATTTTTCCATTGGTGCTCCCACTTATAGTTGTAGTGACTCATTATTTATGTAGTAAATTTTTATTTTGATTACTTAATGAGAAAACTGCAATTTATGGTTCTAATTTCCTATGTGTTTGTCATTTTATCACCATTGATATAGTAGTAGTTGTATGATTGAATTTGTATCATCATCAAGTAAATATTTTAGTTTCTCTCTCTCTCTCTCTCTCTCTCTCTCTCTCTCTCTCTCTCTATATATATATATATATATATATATATATATATATATTATATATATATATATATATAATATATATATATTATATATATATAATGAATAAATTATATAATATAATGTAAATGATAATAATCATAAATAATAGTTAGTTAAGTAGTAATTAGGTTAAAGAGGCATTTCTAAACGAGACATGACTCTTCATGAAGAGACACTTGCTTGGTATATAAGCGAGCCTCTCATTCTCATTTGTAATTTCATTCTTATTCTTATTCATATTTAATATATAATATTTATATCCATTTTAGGATATAAATATTATATTATTAAATATGAATAAGAATAAGAATGAATTTACAAATGAGAATGAGAGGCTCGCTTATATACAGCAAGTGTCTCTTCATGAAGAGTCATGTCTCATTTAGACATGCTCTTTAAACTAATTACTACTTAACTAACTATTATTTATGATTATTATCATTTACATTATATTTATATACTTTATTCATTAAATTAACTCCTTCCTCAAAAAGCTTTGTCCTCAAATCTTGTTGATAAAAATAGGCTTGATCTCTTTTTTGACTTCAAAAGTCCTTATGTTTCAGAATAGTCATCCTCATCGATACAAGTTGATATGATACTCTTAGTGACAAACAAAATTGTCGCACTGATAAGGGATCATACCATCCCAGATTAATCTTCTGTAAAATATTCCGATCACTGGAATTTTGTAACGACTTGTTAGCATAAGACTGCAGTGAGAATACATCACTATTATCCAGAACATCAGTTTGTTGTTTCGGCTCTGACTGGTTCAATATGTAGCATGGTTGATTCGTCTATTCTCATGATTCAGATTCCGATATAAATTTTTTAGATTTTCTTCTAGTGAAGATGTTGTTGAATTGGTTATGGAACATTCACTTGGTATGTTCATTGTCTGAACTGCGACATCTAAGTGTGTCGTCTCTTCAACTAACTTGTCCTCTTCCTGAGTTGTAACATTCACTGAATCGGTATTTGTTGTTTTGTCATCAACTTGAATTCCTACGTTTGATGCTTCTTTCTCGATAAGTTGTTGTACCTTGTTTTCTAATGATTTCTTATCCTTCTTAAGTTTCTTAATTTGCGACAGTAATTTTTTGTTATGGTTTTTAAATCGAGAAATTTCTTCATTTTTGTCAACATTGATTTTGTCAATTTCTTTTTGCATATTTTGTAATGCTCTTTTACCTTCTTGAGAAATTAATTTTGAAATATCTTGTATGTATTCTGACGTCACTGAATCTGACTTCAAAGCAACATCTTGTAGCGTTATTTTCTTCCTTTTGTGGGAAAATGTCAAAAACTTTTTTTTTGTATTTAGGATAAAGGACCCTAGAGTTTCCATCCAGGCTGAGCCCAAAACAATGTCACTATCGTCAAGAAATAAGGTTTTCACAGTGAATTGCAATGTAAAAGTATAATCTCCAATATATAGGTGTAGATTGCTTATATCATATTGTTTGCCAAAAATATTTGTTTCAACTATATTTGATTCAGGAATCACCAATTCATTAGCACATTTAAGACTAACATAATTACTTCTTTAAGTAGGACTAATAGATATTATGACATCTCTTCATGTGAGTGATCCTTTGATGTTAAATAGTGTGCAAACACATCTACTACGGGTTTCAGGAAACCTTTCATTATTAGTCTCCATTTTTTCCTTGATGTTTTTATGTAAACAATATGTCAACTAGAGCTATTTTTATTATAAAATATCACTTATTTCTTCTTCTTGTTTGTTCACTCTTTTAATAAAATATAATAATATAAATATATATATATATAATATATAATATATATCTATATCTAATCTATATCTATATCTATATCTATATCTATTCTATATCTATATCTATATCTATGTATAATATATATATATATTATATATATATATATATATATATATATATATATTATATCTTTAAATAGTAGCAAATGGCCAAAGACCTAAAAATGGAGAATCTCGCAATGTGTTTGCGAAATGCTTCAATTATGACAGCAACAAGGTGATGATAGGTTTGATAGCCAAAGGCCTGTTGATCAGCCAAACGTGGCTCTGATACCAAATGAAGCGAACAAAGGTTCCTTCTACAAATTAATTACTCCAAAAGACTTGTAACTCAAGATATCCATTTAGGATATAAATATTATATATTAAATATGAATAAGAATAAGAATGATTTACAAATGAGAATGAGAGGCTTGCTTATATACCAAGCAAGTGTTCTCTTCATGAAGGAGTCATGTCTCATTTAGACATGCCTCTTAAACTAATTACTACTTAACTAACTATTATTTATGATATTATCATTTACATTATATTTATATATTTTATTCGTTAATTATATATATATATATATATATATATATAATATATATATATATATATATATATATATATATATAATATATATATATATATCGTGAATTGAACTACAAAGATGAAATTATAAACAAAGATTCATTTGTCCTTTGTGTCATATTTCCTAAGTTATTGTATCTTGTGTTAAATACTCATATATTTGTGTCATCATGTTAGGTGACCGAAAATATGAAAGAGAATATTGTACTTTTGGAATTCATCTACATAATCATCAACTCTCTGCCTAGATTTTGCCTAAGACTCTATAATTGGATTCTTAGCTCACATTCATGCCTTTCTAGGTAGAACTTATTCCATAGTATTCATCTATATTCTTCCTAATTTAGGAGGAAGAGTCTTCCTTGATGCCTTTTCCGTTAGAAAAAACATTTCCATCATAACAAGGCGCAAATTTTCATCTTCAGCCTAACAAATGAGATTTTATATGAGTTTAAAAACCATAGTCATTCAATATATATTTCTAAATTCCAAATTCAAATATCAAGCCTTTTGAAATACACAGTTCCTTCAAAAGGTCATTTGCCAATATCATCTATACTTTAAATAGACATTATTGGATGAAATAGGAGTTTGCTAACATGATGCTAAAGTAATAGGGCTAGAAATGGTTCCTCTAATTGGCATAGAAGGAATTTTGGCACTACCAGGTTGGGTTACTACTTGGGATATTTACAAAGTGGTGTTGTGGGGACATGAAAGCCATCCTCTGGTTGAGCACTTGTGTACTCTCCTTGATTAAAATTTGGAGATCCTAGAAACCATATAATCTAGTTAGCCTCCTTTTAGGTAAGGATGGGCTTCCTTGAACTTTTCTTCTACCATCTTCCATGTATATACATCTTATATTTAATCCCTCCCCTCTCTAGTTATTCAGGCTTTATCTAGCTCTTCTTCGTTTTCCTTTTCCTTACTTCTAATGCAAACCATCAACCAAGTGTACTGGTGAATTTTCTTCAAGAAATTGAATGATATGAATAGGACTATTTTCCAAGGAACTTGAACCTCTGAGATACCAAATGGTTTGGACTTTAATGTGCATGTGGTCTTTAAACTTACGACTTTCCTATTCAACTTTCAAGTACTTTCAACTCATGGCTTGAATGTTTTTTTCAAGGTGTTAGAAAACTAAGTTTCTCTATGACGAATATTTTCCCTTTTATTCTAGCCTACAAAACTAGAATCATATTAGATACAAGGAATTAACATAAATGGTGCACATACCCATAATTTTACAAAGGGAATATTGTATATGAAGCTTGCATTAGAGAAAACCATAGCTTTAATGCTTGAATGAAGCTTAGATTAGAGAAAACCAAAGCTTTTATGCTTGAATGAAGCCTAGATTACAAAAAACGGTATATTTTATGCTTGTACAACCCTTTTTGTACATGTGTGTATGTGCATGTGGTTTTTGGTTATTGGAATTCCAACAGTTGTATAATTTGGAAGGCGAAATATACCTGACCATTTTTCTTCCTTTACTAAAATTGTGTAGTGAGTCTTTTTGTATTCCATCTTGTGGTCTTTATACCTTTTCAAGACTTTATTTTAGCAAGGGTGTGTTACAGGTTCTATGACCTCATAATGTTGAATAACATGTCTTTTAATTCCCATGAAATGGGCCTTGTGACTTTGTCCCCTCTGAAATATTGGGATTGTGATCTTATAACAAGATAATAACGAGCAATGATGTGCTCACAAATATACTTTTGTCGATTAAGTAGAAAAAATTGATTAGTTCAATTGCAATATTATGGAGGAGAAAATAAATATGCATGGAAGATAAAATCTAACATGCATAGAAACTTGAGTAATGTATGAAACAGGTTGCTAATATCTATAATGATATAATGTGCACATTGGAGATCCATATATTGCATGGATTTTATATTTATATATTTATATGTTTGATAAATATATGTTATTATTCTTGCCATCCCTAGTTAAAATATGCCTTCATTTGATCAATTAAACATGCTATGAATAAGAATAAGTGATATTATCAAAGGAATTTATTGGATGTAATTTCTTTAATTCCCCTTACATGTATATTCCCTATATACATAAAAATCTTATATTTCCTATTATTTGGATGGTATACATGACTTTTACTTGTAAACCTATTCTATAATAAATACATCTCTGTTAATATTTTTTTGCTTCCATGATTCACTCACCAAGGCTAGTGATGTTTTTCAATCCACTTCAGCTTCGTTGCATAGGAAATTTCAATTATCACTAGAATTGTTAGTCATCAAGTCATCCATGTTTCCTTCGCTAAGGAATTATTTCTTCTTTGAACTAGATTGAAGGCCTAGTATATCCAAAATAAATGGTTGATATCTTACAGAAAGGAGGAACAAGGTTCAGCTTTGATAAATGCAAGGCTAGAAGAAGAAGAGAAAAGGTTATCAAACCAATGGCTAAGAGAGGAGTAGGATGCAACATATCAAGTAGCACTAGCAACAAATTAGCTTCTACTCTTACAACTCCTTTGCTCAACTATTCATTCTATTTCCCACTTAGTTATCCTGAAAAGTTAAAGAGAAGGCTACACAATTAAATGTTTAAAAGTTCTCTAGTTTGGTAGTGTTTGGTGGAGAAAATAGAATTCTAAATCTACTCAATTCAACCTTGTAAACATGTATGAAAAATTCCCTTCTTCCTTTTTGTTGCTAAGAAATAAGCATATCTTGAGAACTTGTTTCTTCTTGTGCCACTTATAACGGAATATTTCATTATGGTTGCTCCCTCTTATAAATTTAGACTGTAAATGACAATGATACATAGCCCATAAGTGTATACATGATGAGATCATTAACTTTGTAGACTTTCGTATCTACACATCCACAATAACACAACTACTGTAAGCATTAATGAAACACTTTATGCTCAATTTTACAATTCATTTAATTTATAGGGCTCTTTTCAAGGATTCTCTGCTTGTGCATAATCAAATTGGTGTGATAATTGTACCATAGTTTAAGATCTTACAGAATATGACCTTAAGAAAGAGCAAGATGGGTTGACTATCGCAATTGCGACAAAAATGTGCATACTTGGATCTGAAGTTGGATGATCTCACTACCTTTTTCATTATCTAATAATTATGTCTATGTTAGATATGGATCGATGTTGATCAAAATGGCATAGGCTTCCTTGGAAGGGTACAATTTTATAATTATTTAAAGTTAGTAGTTGTAACACAAAGTGGTCATGAGTTTTTTATAAGATATTGTGAGGGAAGCTTTAATTGGACTAGTAGTATCTCAAATTCTTGCACCTGAAATTTCACCACCCACTACAGCTATACCATCCCTCATTCTTCCCATAGTAGGCATTAGAGGTCCCACAATACAACTGAGTGTGTGATCTTCTCAACAATATGTGCCTCTAAGAAATAATTAGTTTTTATGGCCTGTGTCTCCACCAACTATTCCAGCACCAATCCCATTGCAGGGAGTTTCCATGGGAATTCCTAGAGTTAGTACAAGTTAGTTTCCATAAATATCTAGTGGTTCAGTAGAGTGGCCAAGTTCAAGTATTGTTAGACCAATTTTCGTTGGACCTGTTACAATGTTTCTACTGCATAGGGTGTTGAAATTAGGGGGAATGCTCTCTTGTCACTTATGAAAGATGGTCTCAGGCAAGAAGGTTCATCTTTTCAAGGAGGATTAATTCCATCAGTACCATCAAAACCCTTACAAGGTAACTTAAAATCCAACTTGTTTGCAAGACTAAGTGATGTTAAAGGCATGTTTATTGATGGAAATAGTTTTTCTTCATATTCGATTTTCATTGGAGATGTTTTTTTCTGCTACCCCTTCTCAATATAAATAGATTGTATCTTACCAACCTCTGTATTCAATAAAAATGATTCATTTTCCATGGCCCTTATACTAACACTAGCTGCACTTTCTCCAGCTCTGGCTAATAAGAATCAACCAGATAAATCATAAAGTGCATCATTAATTATGCATGTATATATTAGAGTTGGTGCAATAGCTTCAAGATGGTAGGAAACACCAAATTGTCATGGCCAATGATGATGTAGTCTAACGCTCAAAAGTATACCAAGGTTTTCTCTAAGTTAGACATAGACAGGGATGGTAAAATAATAGGTGAACAGGCTCATGTTCTTTTCTTAAGATGAAAGATTCCAATAGGTATTGAAAACATAAATGAGAATATAAAGTTGTTGATTATTTCTCTATCATTTGACTTAAGTATTGGATTAATTGAGTTTTTATGTCATTTTACTTGATATCTTCATGGTTGTTGGCTTATTGAAATTGGAATTTAATGAAACATTTCTGAAGGATGATATGGACATGTCGATGGACATGTGAAACTTTTATAAAGTTTCTCAATTTTGTATGAAAGAATAATTAGTCAGCCTCTAAATTTCTTAATTCTCATTTCATTATGTGTTTTATCTTGTTTCAATCAATAATGCTATCATAATAGCTATCCATTAAATATTTTGGTTCCATCATTTGAGGACTAAAATCCACATTATCATTGACATATATATAAAGAAGATTTTCCTTTCATGGAGACTTTGAAGGAAATGTTTGTTTGATATTTCCATCACACTATCCTAACTTTAATTGTTGGTGTTATTTTGGGTGTATCATGTAGAGGTTTTAATGTAGGTCCCAGATTTGTCTGACTAGGATGGGGATGGTATGCTTTCTCTAAGGGATTTTTTCATTGCAATATATTTGATGGAATGATATAGAGAAGGTCATCCCCTTCCTCCAGTTCCTTGCCCTGGTATTCAAATTTATGAAGCACTTAAGTATGGAATTGAAGTGAAAACTACTACACAACATTTAGTTGGGTTCAGTGGAATGCCTTGGTAGCATAACCTAGGTATTTTTCATTTTTACTACAGTTTTCTAAAACTTACCTATGGTTAAAACTCACACTTTCATTTCATATTGTATTCAAGTCTTGTAAATAATTATTTGTTCATCAGTTGTTTTCAGAATAGATGCAATTATATTTTGATTTCCTCAAAGTTGGTAATTGTTTATCAGATTTTTTTTTTTTTAATTTTACCATTCACTGGAAGAATATTTGTTTGTTTGGTTAATGTTTTTGGTTGGTTATGATGTGTTAAAAGTGAAATTTGGCATGGCACTTTAACATAACATATTCATACAACTGCATGTAGTCATCATATCTTGGCCTAGTATGCATGGTGTTGTTCCTAGAAAGCTTCCTGTGCAATTTCATATACCTCGAAGCGATGGACTGAATAATGAACAGTCGATTCAGTACAAGTTTTGAGTGCCAGTTTTGGAAATGATTTCTTTAAATAAGCTAAGTTGGGATGATAAGAAGACATTGAAGTCAAAACAGAAGGATGCAGAAGTAGTAGAGAAAAAGGTATTCTTACAAATATCTCTCTTCAGCAATTGCTTTGTTTTCCATGGATTTTTCATACTATTAGTGAGAAAAAGGTATCAAGGGAAATTTGAGGTTTTATGGACTTATACATTGATGTTCCCATGTAAGTAAATATAACTTATAATTTTGATGAGCCTCGGTATTGTAGCAAGAATGCTGCAACTCCCAAGGCTACCGACTTTAATTATCAACTCGGGGTTTGTACAAACTTAAGAGGTATCGACACTATATATGTAGCATACAATGTGTCCTTCCTTTGTTTTCATGATGTAATGGAGTGCATATACTGAAATCAAACCTTAAACTAATTGCAAAAAATGAACTAAAATGGAAACCCTAACTTATTGCAAGAAATAGAGTACAAGGAAAGAAACATATTCTAATCACATAAAGATCATGAACTAAATGTAAAAGAAATCTTACTTAACCCTATTTATCACATGTGATTATTTAAACTAACTGAGCATGGAATTTTATCTAGAGAGTGCTAACTGATGTGTGCATGAATACATATAAAATAACTTTTTTCTTTTTATCTTTTTTGCTTAAAAAATGTGAATGCTAATCTTGCTTGGTTCTTTGGTAGGGGAGACAGGTGTGGAGGAAAAGGAGTACAATGGTTCATATGGCTTAGAGGGTAAGTAGGGGCCTAATCCTAGCCTATAATGATGATTTTTCTCAAATCAGGCTCAAAACAGGTCATTACAGGTTTTCCTACAGGATGTATAAAGGAAGTAGTAGTTCCTACGGGATGTTTACAGGATCCCCTGTTTTATTACAAAAAGCAGGCCGAAAGCTTACAAAGCAGTCTAGAAGGTGGAATGGAACTTGGGAAAGGTGGATAATTGAAGAATAAGGCATGGAGGTGGTGTACACTACCCAGAACTCAAGAAAAGGCTTTAATATGGGTAGATTTGCTCAATGGAAATGGCAATTTTTGCTTATAAAACAAGAAATCAAATTTGAGACTTTAGTGGATTTTGGCGACATGGGTGGATGAGGTGGGATGAGGTCTCCCTGAAATGTAGAAGCTCCTACAACAACACACATTATTGTTTGAATATATCCACAAATTCACCTATACATAGGAAAGATTTATTAAATAACATAAAATTATAGTCTAAAAATCAGAAATTTGAGAACTAGTGAGCTAGTAAATCTATCAAATTCCTAACCTAATCAAGTGAAAAATGAAATGGGGTAAATTCTGTTATTAAATAGAATTTTTTTTCATCTAATTCAAGTGGAACCAACTCGATTGAAGCTAGTTAGCATGCTCTAAAAAATAGCAGAAATTTACTATTCTTTGCTAAAAAGGAGTTCCAAAAATCTAGATGTGGGAATAAGAAGACTCCAAATAGCTCAATGATTAATATGACCTTCCAAATATTTTCCAAGGATGAAATGATGCTTTTTATCCTAAAAAAGAACTTAAATCAACCATTTAACCCAATCCTACAACAAGAAATCATTAATACTAAATGCAGAAATGGAAAGAAATAAGAACAAGAGATGCATGTGAATAAGAAGAGAAAAGAAGAAAAGAAAATTATACAAAAGGGCTCTGAGGCTTCGGGGATGGCCAAGCCCAAGGAAACTTAGAGACCTATGGAGGAGAACAATATTTAGAAGTTGATCATGACACCAATATTCATTATTTTCAACAATACAATTACACTCCTGCAAGAAAATACAATGGAGCTGCAAAAATATGAGTTCTCTCCACAAGAAGACTAATAAATGTTACGAAATTATATATTACAGAGCAATGGAACACATAAAATATTGCAGAAATATAAACATGGAAAACGCATAAAACAAGAGAGACACAAATATACGTGGTTCACCCAGTTTGGGCTACGTCCACAGAGAAACAGGTAGTTCTTGTTTTTATATTATCCAACAAATTGAAGAGATGCAACCTACAGTGTATCCATTGTAACTCCCTCTTCACTCTCAATCTCCTCTCTCTTCCTCACTCAGAATACAGATATACATAGACGCAATACAATTCCCTATTATATAGCGAGGGGTTGCCTTCTAGGGAAAAAAACCCTAAACTAAACATAACTTCTACCATCAAATCATCAACCTAATGAATGGCCCAGATTGACTAGAAATTACTATCCTTTTACAAGGCAATTTTACATCTGTTTTTAGCTTCGGGGGGGGTGGCCCCGAACCCCCACTGAGAGACCACTGGCCCTTAAACCCCCATTGGGGGGACAAGTCCCCCCCATGTGGAGGGGTGTACAATCTTCCTGGGGTATACATCCAGCTGAAACCTTTGAATACAGACGATAATCAGGCTCCACACCCAACAATAAAAATCTATAACTAGATGCAAATTCGACTTGGTAGTTATACACAATGATTAGGAATCATTCCCCATGAAAGGAGAAGCTTTCCCCACCAAAATCCCTTGATTAGTGGATATGGTTCCTAATACTAGGAATCTGCATTAAATGGGAGGGAACACATTCCTAGATTTCTAAATCATTGGAGTTCCACAATTTGTGTGATAATTCCATAATATCTTGCTGATTTATTATTTAATATTGATCCTTCTCTAGTAGGGAGAAAGTCCTTAAATTGTTTCCTCCTCCAAATCTTCATAATTTGCCAAATATTCTCATAATATTCCACAAAAATAAATAATATTAGGCACAAATATGCAATTATTCATAAACCTTCATAATGGATATATTAAAGTTAAAAATGCATTATCTAATGCAAAAAGAGAGATTTAATGTGCTAAAGGATGGTCATATGCTTAATTTATGTTTAATTTAGAGGTATGGACCTTAATTTATGTCTAATTTAGAGGCCTATCAAATTTCACAGTATTGATTAAGATATTTTTATACACAGTTGGGTTGGAAATGCATGGTATTTCATAGAAATAAAATATTTGCAAATGTGTTAGTTTTGTTGCATCTTGAATTTTTTGATAGAAAGTGTGCCCATCTGTAGTGAAAATACAATTAAGCTTAATCCATTCCATAGAGTAACACTAACTAGGTTAATAGTAGCTGCATTTTTTTGTTCATACATATTAGGATATAACATTAGTGATCCTAATTTATTTTTAGATTAGGGCCATTACTAACATATTCTATAGATGCTCGAATGGATGAAACGTCAGTTATTTGGAATATTTCTTGAGATATTTTGGGCCAATGGGAACATGCGTGATTTCAAGTATGCACAAATCAATATCAATCATATGTGTTCTCCCTTACCCAGGCTAATTCTTACAGATGGGGGAGACTATAGCAATAAAAAAAGTTATGCAGGACAATCGATATAAGAACCATGAATTGCAAATAATGTGCCTTTTGGATCATCCAAATATTGTCTCTCTAAAGCATTGTTTTTTTCCAACCATAGATAAGGATGAGATCTATCTCAATCTCATGTTGGGGTGTGTACCAGAGACTGTTTATTGTATAGAAAAACATTACAGTGGGATGAATCAACAAATTCCTCTCTTTATGTAAAATTATATACTTATCAGGTTTGGAGATCCTCCTTTCCTACCCTTTGTTGTCAAAATGATTTTGACATTTTCTTCTATACATTGAAATATCTTAATTTGAAATGTTTGGATTTATATCTGTAGGGCCTTGGCCTATATTCATGGTGGTATTAGAGTAAGTCACAGGGAAATAAAACCATTAAATATTTTGGTATGTCGCTTAATCATCTTGTTTCTTGTTTTTGTTATTTATCATGATGTAGGGTTCCTTTTATTGTTTCCTCCATTAATTGAAGTAAACCCTCTACAAGTCAATCCTCACACACATTATCTTAAGATTTGTGACTTTGGAAGTGAAAAAGTGTTGGTGAGAATTTTGATAGTTTATTGGAGTTATTGTGAGAGTTCTTGAATTTTCTAGCCTTATTCCAAATATTATCTTATCTGTCTCTTTAGATATCTATGCATTTTGATTTGAAAGTAACATTGTGGTGGTTGTTGCTTGGTTAAGGTCAGGTTCATTTCCTTCTGCCAATTTTTTATTTCAACCCTAGTCTTCGTAACATTATGCTAACTATAATAGGTTAAGGGTGAGCCAAATATATCATACATATCTTCTTACTATTATCGTGCTCCATAACTTATTTGTGGAGTAACATAGTATACAACAACATAGCATTAGAGTCTCTACGTGCTCATGCTACATAAGTTCATAACTCTACATTTTCCATTATGCCTGTATGTTTTGTACTTTAGTGTGAATTCCTTAGGCAAAAATGTCTTGTATCTCGCACTTCTTATTTTACTCGTTTTTATTAGAGATACCCTCATTGTTTAATTCTCAAATCCACTTTCATCATAGTGGACTTTCATTATATAATCCTCATTTTTTATAGACACTGGTAACATAACTAAGCTTGTGTTGCATTTTCATCCCTCCATGGTACTCCAAACCTAAGTAGTTTCTCATTTAAGGCACCACTTATGAGATATAATATCCAGGAAATATCTTGCATGATTTTTTTGTACTTTAAGGGAATGTTTCCCTGGGCCTAACTTAGTCTCCTTAGAAATACCTGAAAGATCAAAATTCTACATACCATCATTTTTTTCTTAATTTCTATAAATAGGTGAAGAGATACATGAAATTTCTAATTCAAATTCCATGGTTGGTTCCAAACAAGAGGCCAATAATCACATACTTTTCCAACAAGCTTATCCAAAAATCATATAAAATATTTTCTACAAAGGGGTAGTTGGGTAGCTGGCCCCAATCAGGCAACCAGTAAATCTAACTAAGCTATCATGTTCCAAGAATAAAGAAACCTTAACATACACCTAGCCCATCTAAGTTTCCAGTAGAAATTTGGGTGTTCAAACTTAGTGTCTTCACTGTTGAGCATGATAATGACTTTCTTCTAGGCTAAAAACATTGTGTACTGCATATTATAAGTTTCCATAACAGAGCTATCCTATTTAAAGACTAATGCATCCCTAATTTATATCTATCCCATTTAAGTTTATAATACCAAATTGTTTGTTCAAACTTAGTTTCTTCTCTGTTGAGCATGATGAGGTCTTTTCTTCTAGGTTAGAAAAGGTACATATTTTAAGTTGGCAATAATATGCATAGAAATTAGGCCATTACCTTTTATATGCTCATAAATTTCAAGAATTTACACAAATATCTCACTTTGTGCCCTATTGGTTTAGAAATTAGATGGTGTACATAGTATTATTTCCCTCCCTATTATCGCACTGAGATAAACAAGGTGCATTCTACAACCCAGTATTCAAGAGAGTCTAATGTCCTTCCCATATTTTTGTTCGTAACACTGATGTCAACATATGTTTTCCCAATATAATATGTTATACAAAATTAAAAATATCGTAAAGTAAATTTACCATGGACTATAATATAAAATTAACACTAAAAACAAAATCATATCAGATATTGGAAGAAGAGGAATCTAAGGCAATTTTGTGTCATCATTTTAGATGATTTTTTAATCAACCCACAATATCAAAGGTGACAAGCACAATAGTGTGATACATTTTAATTTTGGATTGTTTAAGAATCAAGAGATTTGCATCTCAATTCTTTTTGTGTTCCCTCTTATTGCTTAATAGATCCAGAGTTAAGATGGATCTATGTTGGTTTACTGATTTTGGATAATTGGTAGTTTTCTATGTTGTGTGTTTTAAATGCTAATTTTCACATTTCAACAACTCCAATAATTTGAAACCTTCTTCAACACTATTTTCCAAGATATTTTGTTGTCTTTGCAATTATCTGTTATGTTTGTGCTTTCTAGGTTATTTTGAAAGGTAATTTTTATGCCAATATCGAATATCACATACATTCGTGATGTCTTATTTAACATCCATTTATTTTCTATTTTAATCCCTTATTTGTGTGTGGTTTCCATATCAATTATGGTGGACAAGTTGTCTTATTCTCTTGTAAAGTGAAGGAATGGAATTTGTCATTGTTGTGGGTTGGCACGCCCTTCACTATTTATTAGCCCAGTCATATAATAAGTAGAAAACCTTGTATGTAATGATAGGAAGGTATGTTCCTCTTGTCTCGGCTTAAGGTTCTCTCTGTTTATCTATCCTTGGACTGCAAACAATAAAAGAAAATAACTAAAATAAACCAAGTATAGGAATCCTAAAGCACTATGTATGGTAGGATCCTTGTAGGATTCTAGACCAATGAATATGAAAGGGGTTTATTGTAATGGCTTAGTGTCTCCATAAACACCACACTTTAGCAATTTTAATTTAGAGAAAGTAGCACTGACATTTCCTCAAATTCACACAATCATTAAATTAACCTTTGGATCCTTCACCGATTCATTGCATATACCCTCACATCTGAACAGATGACTAGATGTTTCCAAACCCTCCAAAATTTATAAAGTATGTGCCTAATTCCATCTTTGATTCCACATTGTTGGTAAATGCAAACCATGTGAGTTATCGTGGGGAATGCTTGTCATTTTTATCAATTATTATTTTTTATTAGTAAGTTAATGGCCCATAAAATTCCAGGCACATAAGTCAGTGCTTGGAAAATTGGACAGTGATGTTGCATGATATTGTACTTGAAGCTTCTCATAAAATGTCTCTACTATGTAGGCCCTTTTTTCTCTCTCTTTGATACCCTTCTCTTTTCAACATCTATGAATGATCAACATTCCTAGTTTGAGGTTTTTAATGCATTATGGCTTTTTTCATTACTTTCATGTTTTTACTACCCAAAGTTCCCTCTCTCTCTTTTCCCAAGTAGTTGGTCAAGGGAAATATTTCAAGGTTTTCGAAATTGACAAATATATTAAAAATCCAATGTAAGTAGTAAGATGATGAGAGGTTATGGGTGACATATATTCTCTCTCTATATTTTGTAATTTCAATATAGGTAATATTTTCTATTGTTTTGATTCTCATCCCAAGAAGTAAATAAATTCTCTTGCTTTATGCATAAAAACCTTCTACTCATGAATTCTATAATTTTTAGTTTTTCTTTATTGTTTTGTATAATTTTCATGGTAATGCACACATTTTATGATGATTTTTTTTTGTACTCATGGTGAAAGTGTTTCCTTATTTTATATATTTTCCAGCTTGTGGCATTTCAAATGATGCATGCATGTTTATGTTTTGATGTTGATTTCTTATAAAAAAATTGTGGTAACATATTTCTACTTTTCTTACTTCTTTAGATGTAGATGTAGTAATTTCTAGTCTACATACATTTACTACATTTGTGAAGAAACCAATGGGAAAATGCTAAATTAGAGATACTTCACTTGATGAAAATTTATTTTCCTTGTCTCAAGGATGGGGTGGTAAAGAATAACTTCTAAGTTTGTTAGCTAGTTCTACTAAAAATGGAACGGGTCGTGTTGCATATCAGCTAGGTTTTTCCCTTCATATTGAAATTTATGTTGAAAAAACTGTTCAAAAGGGATATTTTGAAGTGGAACTATTAAGAGACCCAAGGCTGCAAGTTATTTGTATACGTAATTTAAGTATGAATTTTGAAAATGACCTCCAAGCTTTGAAGTATCTATTATATGAATACAAGGTGCATGTTGGCCTTAGATTTTCTTTACTAGTAAGATTACATTTTGCAAGAACCTTTTCATGTCTAGACACTAAGTGGAAATACATCTATATTCATCTTTTGGATTTTATAGTGCTAGTGCAAGCAAGTAATGAAACCAGTGATTTATCTACGTTTTTCACCAATGAACATGAGTTTGTGAATAAATTTATAACATTAGTATGATTTGATTATGTGTTTCCTACCGATATTTGTATTTTGGAAATATTGGCATTAGGGGCCCTCTATCATGATAGGTCTTGTTAGTTAACGGTTTTAAATGTCATCACATTAAGAGTACATTGTAGAATATTACCTAGTCTAATGCAGAAGGCAATAAGTTCCATTTCTAGTGAATCATCTTATTATTCGATATCTTTCCTAGAAGCACTAATTTCTCTTCTAATGGTTTTAGTTTCTTCTGCTTCTGGTTGCACTACTTTAAGGGATGTTGGTTTAATGCCAACTTTTCTCCCTCTTATCAAATATTTGGATCCACAACACATACACTTGGTAATAGTTGGTGTGCATGATCTTGAGGATTTTATAGACCATAGTAATCATATTGCAACCTCCTTTATGGATTTAGGAGGCATGGATAGAACCATAGCATGCTTGGAGCTTGAAGTCTACCATTTTGAGGAGAGAATAAGGAAGTAGAGTGGAGAATCATAATCAAGTTCCAAGGGAAAATAATCTTAAAATAATGTTGTTGGCTTAGTGGCAACACAGATAGCTCAACCTGACACATTGGTTCCTTATCATGGAAGACTTCTTATGAAGTCTTTGCTTCGGGCTATATATCTTGTCACATATGCTCCTATAAATACTACATGACTATATGGATATGAAGAGAGTCCTTTTCCATTTTCCTTGTTCACTATATTCATAATATCAAAGTAATTTGGTGGTGGATTATTTTCACTTGCAGTTACAATCATGGGTGATCTTATTCACAATGATCCAAGTTGCTATTATGTTCTAGATATTGCTGGCTTGCCTAATTATTTTTTGGATGTTGTTAGTATTCTATAAGTCATGGTATTCAAAAAACAAGTTTTGTCTTTTAAATTATTTGACAAGTGTAAAAATGTTTGGCTATGATCTTGTCGAAGGTCAAGATATGAGTCTCAATCTAAAATAAAAAATGGTATTATTCAATGTAATTATGGAAAATTGTGTGAAGAGTTACAAAAATGGTATTTTATATCCCATGGGGTCAAGTTAAGTAGGTCTAGGGTCAAGTTACATCAAGCGATCATGAGAAAGGTCATGATATCATGCCTCATCATCATGGGCATAAATTTGTAGAGTGTATTGAGTTATTTAGGGTGTCAAATCTTGATCATTCATGACATAATTACTGGTACAACAGTTAGAAAGACAAGTGTTATGCTTCTAACAAGGAGTTGCACACTCATCAATTAAAGTTCAAATTGCAATCATCACGCATCAAATCCACACTCAACCACCTTAGGAGTTTGAATGCATG
Source organism: Pinus taeda (assembly GCA_000404065.3). Lineage (NCBI taxonomy): Eukaryota > Viridiplantae > Streptophyta > Pinopsida > Pinales > Pinaceae > Pinus > Pinus taeda. The sequence goes on from APFE030010837.1 coordinate 106,209, forward strand.
GTTTATATTCAGAAAAAATTACACAACTTTTCATTTCTTCATCCAAACGAAGATAAATGGTGTTTGGAGGTTATTGTGTTACATTTCTTTCGAAACAGGAGTCAAATTTTCCATCCAGGTGAAAATTATAGTCTTGTATAAAACCTTGGTTTTGTATTATTTTCAAATTGCATGCATATGCTCAAAGAATACATAGGAACCCTGAAAATTCCTAAATTTTATGCTCCTTGTGTTTTTTGCACACTTACTAAGCTTTCTCCAATTTCATTGTGTTTTACCTGTCAACTACGTTTTACCTCTCCAAACTGCCAAGTTATTTTTTGCAACCTTCATATGGAAATTTTACCATGCCATGCAATTAAATTAAATATTCTTACCTGATCTTTGCGTTCCTCAAATTTGATTGAGCTTATTTTTTCCACGTGTTGTGCTTATAGCATTGTGCCTATGTTTTTAAAATTCTACCACTGTGACCAAGCCGACAATAGCTTCTTTGGGGGTTTTTGAGAGGCAATTGTGTTGATTGAATTGTTTCATAGGATTTCCGATTATCAATTGTTACAAAACCCTATTTTGCAACTCCTTATCACCATTACCATCCTACTTGCTGCATAAAATAAATCTACACTGGGATTGCATTTTAGAAACCCTAGAGTATTCCCCTACTGCAAAAAACCATGTCAACTCCATAGGGAAGGAGAAATAAGGGAGGTTCCATTGTTAGCTTTGAACCCCAAAACCTCAAATTCATCAATGCGAACCTAACTATTAGATTTTCCTTTGAGAAAGTTTGATGTATTAGACATTGTGAAAAAATTCAAGGGTATAATGTACAACTCACTAAGGAGTTTGCTATGAATTTTAATGGATTGGAGGTTAATATTGGAGAAATCACCTTTCGAGTTTCATATGTCACAATGTCAGCTACAACAAATATTCCCCTTCAGGGAGAGCAATGGTTCAAGGACATGTCTCTTGATATTTCCAATTATAAATATTTTCCGAAGCTTGAGTATAGAGATAAAAGGTATAGATCCATTGTTCCTAAAGAGTATTTATTTGAACATCACAAAAATATTTTGCAAGAAATTAAAATGCATTTTACTTGTGAGGGTAGGTTTGAGAGGATATATCAATACCATATTAGAATTTTGATGTATTTTATAGGGAAGAGCCCCTTGAATCGGCCCTTCTATCTATTCTGGAATCTCAGTAAGATGGCAGACAAAGTGGAGGGAAAACAAAGCTAGGTGGAACCTAACCTTTTCCACTTTTCGTTAACTAAATTGATGGTGTTGGAGGAGCTAAATAAGAGAAACAAATCATGGCAGTCATTTGTAGATTCTTCAAACCTAGTATTTGAATTACCAACCAATTCCTTGATCAAGAAGGGAACACCCTAAGTAGTGGCAAAATACATTCAATCACCAACTGGATGTAATGTGAAAAGGACTTCAATTGTAATTCATCCATCATAGAAGAAGAAAGCTAAGAAGTTGCATTTTCCTTCTGAAGAAGTGGTTGTCCCCAAGAAGCCCCTTACTAGATCTATTGCAAATGAGTTTCCCTTGGAGCAAAATTTGAAGTCATGGAAACTATACCAGAAGATGAGGTTATTGATGATAAAGAAAAGGAGATTACATAGTTGCAAGAGCATCTTAAGAAGGACCATATGATTATTGCAAAATTGTCGTAGGAAAATAGGGAATTAAAGAAGGTTATTCTAGAAAGGACAATTAGACCTGAAGATGAACCAATGGCAAAATCTACACCAGTTGTTACCAAATCGAAGGGAAAATAAAAGAGAGTAAAAGACGATATTAAAGAGGCATATGCTCTAGCAATTAGAGTCACTAGATGTTGAGCCATAAAACTACAAATTCAGGAAGAGAAGAGAGTGCAAGAAGAAGAGAAGAAAGAGATAGATGAAGGATAAAATGTTTAGAATGCAATTGAAGAAGGCTCACAAGGATATTTATGAGCTCTTGTACCAGCATGAAATGGCCAAGAAACAAATGAGTGATCTTTTGGACATCTATCAGCCAGTAATGGATAACGTCAAATATATGTTGAAGAGGTCCCTTCCACTACATAGGAAACTAAAGAATATATGCAAGAAAAATCCTACCATGAGGAAGGAGTTAAAGGATGCCAAACAGCAGTTGAAAGAGATGAAAGAGAAGGATGGAGGTCAATTGGACTTGTTGGCTGAAGCATCCAAAGTTTGAATGTTGGAAAAGGGTTAAACAAAGAAGTTTTGATTTTTGCTTTTTTGCCTAATTATGCATTTTAATGGGCTTGAGGTTAAAGATGATTATATTTGGCATGAAATCCCTGTTGTAAACATAGTTAGTTAGGATTTTAATGTCATTTTCAAAATAAGCAACTCACAAAACATTTTTGTGTCCTAGCCAAGCATTAGGGTTAAGGTTTTTGATGTGAAGGTGAAACTTTTGCATTTTTCATGAAAGGGGGCTTGAAAGGAGTCTATAGTAGGATCTGAATTGTGTCAACATCATCACAAACATGTGGAGCTTGTTTAGGGACCTCATTGTTCCTCAAAAACATGAAAAATAGATGGCGTTATGTTTTCTCAATTGCAATGTCTTTTTGGTTGTAGATGAAATTGTTAAAGTTCCGGGATTTATATGGTGGAAGAAATATTCTGAGGAATTTTTCCACGTCCAGGTTTGTTCACATGTCCTAAAATAATAAAGAAACCGAGATATTAACTAGATGTAATTCAACCTGGGAGCGTTGTGCTTTTCTGCTACGTTTTTCCTTTATGGTCAATTAGGAGGTTGTGTAGCACCAACTTTGTGCTTCTAGATAGTCATCATTTTGATCGAGTTATAAAAGTAAAAACCTCTTGTATTTTGTTTTTATGGTCTTGGTAAATGTAATGAAGCATATAATGACTCATAGGCTTGATTTCAACTGAATATTTAATGTAAATAAGCTTAAAAAAGGATTTATTCAAGTAGTCCCTAGTTTTCAGAAATCGATTATATTTTCGTTGCATTAGGTAGAAACTAAAAATCCTATTGAGGAATTCGGTCCCTAGAGGTGGAAAATGTTTTTTATTTAGTTTAATTATGATCTAAATGTAATTGAGGAAAGGGTTGATCATGTTTGAGAGGGAAGAACACTGTGTGCACTATATTTTCTTGATTTTGCAGTGAATGAAAGGGCAAAGACTGAATTTTACAGGGATTCTTGTGTTAGTTTCTTTGGAGATGTGCTTCTTGGTTTTCTAATTTCATTATGTTATCCATAATTATTTTTAGTGTGTATTATTATTTATTTAAACAAATATATTGACTCATCATTCACTTTAAATGGTGTACTACTTCAATTTCCTAAACATATATTTTTTTCTGCAAAAATGATGTTTAGAATTCATCCTGTTGTCTAATGCTCTGCATGTAATTTTCCATTTATATTTCAATCACCCTTCTAGAATGATTTTTGTTGGAAATAATACTGAGAGGGGGGGGGGGGGGGTGAATCAGTATTATCAGGTCAATTATTTTTCATTTAACAATCAGATTTGTATACGCTACTTCAACTAGTAAAAACCGCGGATGTACGCAACTGCAGTTAAGGAAACTAGTGTATAACTAGCAGACTTGTAATTTAAATTATTCTTCAGATATTGATCATTAATTTGTGCATCAAACCATATAAACAGTAACTAGGATCAGTAAAACAGAACAATCAGTCACACATAAGAACACAAGATATAAGGTGGAAACCCAATGTGGGTGAAAACCACCTGCTGCATTTCGTCTCTATCTTCTTTGAATTAGAAACTTCCTTTTACAATGTATCTATACTGGTGTAGTCTTATACTAGTATGCATGCTACTACCTGTAGAAGGCTACAACCTTCTTTCGTTCTCCATCTTCTCCTGGAAGGGAGCTACAACCCCCTTAGCTCTTGTACTAGTTGAGGTACTAGTACGTAGGTGCTGACCTACAGAAGGCTACAACCTTCTGTTTTCTTCCAGGGACCACGTTTCATAAATTTTCAGACTGGATCCATGAATAACATCAATTCAAACATCAAGTATATCTGCATCAACCAATATCCTTTGTACAACCAAATACTGAATCAACCAATCACTTCTTAGAAAGTTGTAACCAAAATACAGTAATAATAACCAGAAACCTATCCTGAACCTAGAACACTGTAGTAATAAATAGAAGCAACTAAAACATATTTCATGAGATGTACGCTACTTCAAAATGTAGAAACCTGCGTACACACACAACTGCATTAAGGCCAACCAACGTATACGTTGTCTTCACTTGATGAACCCACATGTATACGCGCCTCTGATGTGCCGAACCTGTGTACAAATCTATAAAAGATAATTTACCCTTTTCACTTATTCAAATATCAGTTATACCCAGATTATCAGATTTATAGATCTAATCATGCGCCAATTACAATAGATCAAAAATCACACAATGATACTACTATTCAAGCCTTAAGATCTTGACCCATCAATAGAACTTATCCATCTTTTAGCGCTCATGTTCTTCCTTGGTTTAGATCCAACAATGCACCACAACCCGATTCTAGATCTTGTTCTTCATAAGATATTCAATACTTCGATTAATGCCTTTGCCTAATGATCTCGTTCCCCTTTTATAGTCTTAGGCCTTACTCAATACCATGGTCCAAAACCATAGAGAATCAATACCATGGACCCAATACCTGGGTTCAACACTTCAAACGAGATATCATGGTCCAAAACCATAGTTCCAAATACTAGGGACTAAATACCATGAACCAAAAATAAGTTTTCCCACATGTACGCGCTTTTCGCTGCATGAAAGTGCATGCATACGTATACGCGCTTTTTGATCATCAAACCTGCATGTATACGCGACTTGCTTAGGAGGAACTTGCGCATATCTATTTTTCTTTCATTTTGAGAGCTTGAACTGAGATATTCCATCTGAGTGAGTTGCCATCAAGGACAACACCTGTGCCATGGTGCCAAACCTATGTCATAATGCCAACAATCTCCCCCTTTGGACATGATGGCAACCCCAAGTCACTCAAATTCATTCTCCCCCTTTGTCATCAAGGGCAAAGGGTTATGCTCCCCCTGAGTACATGCCAAAATCTCTGTTCTGCTGTGTTGTCCATACTCCCCCTGTCTGTGGGCAAGGTCTGCAAGAAGATGTTCTACAAGAAGTAACATGACTTTATACATCATAAATGACCTTCCTATCACCAAATACTCATACATACATTCATCTCCCAACCAAGTGGGGATAATACCAATATTGAGTCCTCCACCCAATCAAGTGGGGATACACCAAAAGTTTACACAAGAACATTACATCATCCACCCTAGGCATAATGGGGAAACCAAAATAGGTCATTACATGACCTTAAAAAAAATACATGAAATAGAGACTAAATATCTACAACGAGAATATGATAGTTATCAACAACTATCATCAGCAACATCTGTCAATCATCATTTAGACCAGCAACCATGTTCTCCCTCTACACCTGTTCCACCTGAAACCAAAAACAATTGTGAAATTGAACCAAGATTTTCTAAGATAATGCCAACAATGCATTATTAGAAGTATATATGCTCCCCCTGAACCTATCCAAGATGGTCTCTGTCAGACCCATATTAGACTCTTTTCACCTGATTCTGGCTCACTGATTTCCTTCAAACCAACACATACACGATTGTATCCATAGAAACCGGCGTATGTGCGCGGATACTCCTCATGAAACTCGCATAGAACCACTTTTCTCTAAAACATATAACTTTCAGCAGCAAGATGATGCATCAACTACTCCCATCTTCTGGATGAGGTATTCAAATGTCTCCCTGGGTAGTGGTTTGGTGAGTATATCAGCAACCTATTCCTTAGAGGGAACATACTCCAATTTGACCTTTTGTTCAAGCACTTGTTCCCGGAGAAAATGATATTTGATAGGTATGTGCTTGGTCTTTGAATGCATGACAAGATTCTTTGAAATACTGATTGCACTTGTATTATCACAAAAAATGGAGATAGGTGGAGTACAAGTTATTTGAATGTCTTGCAATTTTTGCATCATCCAAAGGATTTGTGTGCAACAAGATGCAGTAGCCACATATTCTGCTTCAACTGTAGATAACGAAATTGAACTTTGTTTCTTACTGAATCAAGATACTAATCTAGAACCCATGAAGAATGCACCACCACTAGTGCTTTTGTTGTCATCCATGCTTCCTGCCCAATTTGCATCAGTATATGCATGAAGTGTGAGATCTGCACCTCTAGGATACCATAAGCCATAGGTTTGCGTTCCTTGAAGATACTTGAAAATTCTCTTAACTTCTTGAAGATGAGTTTCCTTTGGATTTTCCTGAAACCTTCCAACTATTCCCACTGCATGCATAATGTTTGGTTGGGTACCTATTAGATAGAGCAGACTACCAATCATGGATCTATAGGTTGGTTGATGTATTCCTGTTGATTCATCATTTGTGCTAAGGCTGCATCCTATTACCATAGGGGTACATACTGGTTTTGAATTCTCCATCCCATATTTCTTCGAGATCTACTTGAGATACTTGGTTTGTGATAGAAAAATATCGTCTTTGTTTTGTTGGACTTGTAAACCAAGAAAATATGTGAGCTCACCAAGCAAGGACATTTCAAATTCTTTTTGCATCACCAAGGTAAATTTTTGACTCATGTCTTCTTCGTTGCTACCAAAGATGATATCGTCAACATACACAACAAGTATTAGCAACTTATCATTGTCATTTTATATCTATAATATATTTTTATATATATTTATATATATATATATTTATATATATATTACTATCTGTTGATCCTTTTCAAAAACCTTGTTGATGGAGGTATTTATCCAAACAATAATACCAAGCCCTTGGAGCCTATTTAAGGCCATAGAGAGCCTTTTTGAGTTTGCATACAAGTTTTGTATCATTTCTAAGGATAAACCCATATAGTTGCTCAATATACACTTCTTCATCCAAGTCCCCATTCAGAAAGGTAGATTTCACATCCATTTGAAATACTTTGAACTTCTAAAAGCTAGAAAGAGCAAGGAACATTCTTATGGCCTCAAGTCTAGCAACTGGTGCAAAATTTTCTTCAAAGTATATACCTTATTGTTGATCATACCCTTTACAAACAAGTCTAGCCTTGTTTCTAGTAACATCTCCATTTTTAGTCAGCTTGTTTTTGATAATCCATTTTGTCCCTATGACATTCTTATCATTTGGTCTAGGAACCAACTCCTAAGTGTTATTCTTTTCAATCTGCTCAAGTTCTTCATTCATGGCCTTGACCCAGTATTCATCTTTGCATGCTTCACTTACATTTTGTGGTTCAGTGGAGGAGAGAAACGCTAGATAGATTGAAGCTTCTGAAATAGTTCTTCTTGTTTGTACACCTGCCTCTTTTTTCCCCAAAATTTCAGTTTCTGGATGATTCTTCTAAACATACCTGGATGGAGTCTTTCCTTCTATACTTACCTATTCTTCTAATGCCTCATGAGTTTCTTCTTCATCATAAGTCTGATTTGATGTTGAAGGATAGTCCTCATCATCTTCGAAATCTTCAGATTTTACCTCCCTCGGAATGCTTCCTTCTTCATCAACCACTACATCAATACTTTCAACAATTTTTCCAAGTCTTTTATTGTAACACTTATATCCTTTGTTGTGGGGAGAGTAACCAAGGAGAATGCCTTCATCTGATCTAGGTTCAAACTTGCCAAGGTTTTCATCAGTCCTTTTGATGTAGCATTTACTTCCAAAAATTTTGAAGTATTTTACTATGGGAGTCTTACCATACCAAATTTCATGAGGAGTTTGAGTGTTGCTTACTCGGATGTTTGTCTTGTTGAGAATAGTGACTGCAACAAATGTAGCTTCACCCTAGAAGGTTGCAGGAATTCCAGACTCATCAAGCCTAGCATGAGCCATTTGTTGAACCATTCTATTCATCCTTTCCACTACTCCATTTTGCTAAGGAGTCCTTGCAGTAAAGAATTCCCTTCTTATTCCATGTTCTTCACAAAAATCAAAAAATTCATCCGAGGTAAATTCCACTCTTTGATCAGATCTGAGGCATTTGATTATGTGATCTGATTCATTTTCAACCAAGGCTTTGAATGCTTTGAACTTTTCAAAAGCTTCGTCTTTATGCTTCAAAAGTCCTATCCAACACATCATGGAAAAATCATCAATGAACAATATAAAAAATTCTTCTCCTCGAGGTTACCTTTTCCTATATGGACCACATACATCAGTATGGACAAGTTCAAGTGGCATACTAGCTGATCCTTCCTTCTCAGGGAAATTAGTTATGGTTTGCTTACCAAACTGACATGATTTTCATATTGTATTGTCTGGATTCTGATGTCAGGTAGATCATGAACCGCCTGATATTTGCATGCTTTCCTTATCGGAGAGAAGCTTATATGACCCAATCTTCTGTGCCATAGCTAGTGTTCATCATTCTTTCTTAGATAGCATTGTTGTTGTCCTCCCTTGAGTATGTATAAATTATTGGGAGTTCTTATGCCTTTGATCATTGTTTCTCCTGTATCAATCTCATGAACAATACATCCATTTGATCGAAATATTACCTCATTTTCTTGATCACACATTTGAATGACACTAATAGATTATGCTTTAGGCCATCAACATACATAACATTTCCAGCTTTGACATTTTCTTTCAAAAGAACAGAACCTTTACCTTTTATGAGTGCAGGGGTGGCATTTCCGAATGAGACCTTCCTTTCCTTTTCTAAGGCACTATATGACTGAAGTTTTTCTTTATCACTTGTCATATGTTTTGAGCATCCACTGTCGAGGTACCACTGATTTTCTTGTCCTTCCGCAAATAAGGCTATCCCACATCTTTCTGGTTCTTTCTTTCTCCATATTTTGGGACTCAATGAAGCTTGCTCCTTCTAAGTTTTTTGCCGAAACCTGCTTTCTCCTTCTGAGTTGTTTGCCGAAACCTACTCCTGCATTCAGAATCTTCATGACTAAAGTTGTTACAAATAGAACATTCTATTTCATTCTCAAGAGTAGAAAATTTATTGTAGTTCCTTTTCATGGTCCCAGTCATACTCCTTTGTTTTTGAGCTTCTCTAGTCATGATGGTCTTGTAGACAAAACATTGAGCAGCTTTGTGACCAAAGTTATGACAAGAGAAACATTGGCCATTGAAGAAATTCCTATGATTATCAAAGCTACCGACCAAATGATTGTAGTTTCCATTGACATCCATTCTTGAGGAAAATTGAGAATGATTTACCTGTGTTTGGTTGTAGCTTCTTTTCATCCTTGAAGTAGATTTCCCCCGATTTACTCGGTGATCTTTGTTCATTCTTGAAGTAAATTGTCCCTGAATTAGCTGATGATCTGCATTATGCTTTTGCTATCGATTGTCAACATGTTCACTTCTCCTTGCTGCACTAAGATAACTTTTGGAGGTGGATGGCTTCTGTGCTTAGGACACTTCTTCCGTATATCCAAGACCTATCTTGATTATAGGAGAACGCTGCACTGTGATAATCTCATCTAAAGTTTCAGATCCTTTTGCAATTCTAAGATTAAGAGATTTTGATTTCTCAATATCTTTTCTAAGCCCCACAATTTCACATTCTAACTTTTCATTGTGTTTTTCTCTTTCAGCTAGTTGGAATGTCAGAGTATTTATAATCATATTATTTTCCTCTAGACAAATTTTAAGTTTAGAAATTTCTTCATAAAGACCTTCTTCATCTATAGCATCCAAGAAATCATCATCTTCAAAGGCCATCAAAGGTATATAATCATTACATTATTCATCTTCATCACTATTTGAAAATCCATCACTGTATTCACGTGTATAATAGCTCTTCTTACTTACATTCTATTTTATGTTCCATCTAACTATTTCCTTACCTTTGTCAAGCTTATCTTTATGAGGACACTTGGCAGGATAGTGACTGACTCCTCCACAAGCAAAGCATTTGAAGGGTAGCTTACCTCTGAATCTTCCAATACCCCATTGAAGGTTCTTAACAAAGTTTGATTCTTCCTCTCCTTCTAACATATGTCCTAACTCATTGTAATCTCCTTTCCCTGAGGCTTTGAAGCGGCTTATCTCTTGTCTAGTGGTCCCCCTTTTCTCATTTCAAATGCAGTTAGGATTCTGTGCAGCTGTGACATGGTAATGCTTTGTAGATTCTGCTTTTCTTCTATGGCAGAAACTTTTGATTCAAACTTGGAAGACAAAGATCTTAAAACCTTTTCAGCCAAAGTAGCTTATTTTATTTCTTCACCCAAGTTTTTCATACAATTAACAATCTCATCTATATGTAAGAAATAGTTATCCACACTTACATCATTGTGCATTCTGAGATTTTCATACTGAATTTTGAGAGTTTGTAGTTTTTCCTGTTTTACCTGCTCATATCCTTCATAGCTCAAAATGATCTTGTCCCATATTTCTTTTACAGTTTTGAGCTACATAACCTTGACAAATTCTGATTGAGATAGACTCCCTAATAGAGTATTGACAGCCTTTGCATTTGTTTCATACTTCTTCTTACCATCTGTATCTGTAGGAGTTGTTGATGGAAATGTGTATCCTGTTTCCACAATATCCCAAAATTTTGTACCAAGAGATTGAAGATAGGCTGTGATTCTTACCTTGTAATAAACGAAGTTGCTCCCATCAGAAATTGGTGGCCTGATCGATGCCTATTTTTCATAGTTGCTCATGATGATAGATCTTCCTTCAAGCGATCAAGCTTCTTCTGAAGGACCTGCTCTGATACCAATTGTTGGAGATAATACTGAGAGGAGGGGTGAATCAGTATTATCAGATCAATTATTTTTCATTTCACAATCAGATTTGTATACGCTACTTCAACTAGTAAAAACCGTGTATGTACGCAAATGCAGTTAAGGAAACTAGCGTATAACCAGCAGACTTGTAATTTAAATTATTCTTCAGATATTGATCATTAATCTATGCATCAAACCATATAAACAGTAACCAGGAACAATGAAACAGAACAAGCAGTCACACATAAGAGCACAAGATATAAGGTGGAAACCCAATGTGGGTGAAAACCACCTGCTGCAATTCATATCTATCTTCTTTTAATTAGAAACTTATTTTTACAATGTATCTGTACTAGTGTAGTCTTATACCAGTACGCAGGCAGCTACCTACAGAAGGCTAAAACCTTCTCTCATTTTCCAGCTTCTCCTAGAAGGGAGATACAACCTCCTTAGCTCTTGTACTAGTAAGGTACTAGTATGTAGTTTATGACCTACAAAATACTACAACCTTCTCTTTTCTTCCAAGGACCACGTTTCATAAATTTTCAGACTGGATCCATGGATAAAATCAATTCAAACATCAAGTATATCTGCATCAACCAATCTCCTTTGTACAACCAAATACTGAATCAACCAATCACTTCTCAGAAAACTATAACCATAATACAGTAATAATAACCAGAAACCTATCTTGAACCTAGAACACTGTAGTAATAAACAGAAGCAGCTAAAACATATTTCATGAGACATACGCTACTTCAAAATGTAGAAACCTGCATACATACCCAGCTGTATTAAGGCCAACCAGCATATACGTTGTCTTCACTTGTTGAACTCGTGTGTATACGTGCCTCTGATGTGTCGAACTTGCATACAAATCTATAAAAGATAATTTACCCTTTTCACTTATTCAGACATTGGTTATACCCAGATTATCAGATTTATAGATCTAATCATGTGCCAATTACAATAGATCAAAAATCACACAATGATACTACTATTGAAGCCTGAAGATCTTGACCCATCAATAGAACTTATCCATCTTTTAGTGCTCAGATTCTTCCTTGGTTCGGATCCAGCTATTTACCACAACTCGATTCTAGATCTTGTTATTCATAAGATATTCGATACTTCAATCAATGCCTTTGCCTAATGATCTCCTTCCCCTCTATAGTCTTAGGCCTTACTCAATACCATGGTCCAAAACCATAGAGAATCAATACCATGGATCCAATACCTGGGTTCAACACTTCAAACGAGATATCATGGTCCAAAACCATAGGTCCAAATACCAAGGACTAAATACCATGAACCAAAAATAAGTTTTCCCACATGTATGTGCTTTTCACTACATGAAAGTGCATGCATATGTATATGTGCCTTTTGATCGTCAAACCTGCATGTATACGCAACTTGCTTAGGAGGAACCTACGTATATCTCTTTTTCTTTCATTCTGAGAGCCTGAACTGAGATCTTCCATCTGAGTTAGTTGCCATCAAGGACAACACCTGTGCCATAGTGCCAAACCCGTCTCATAATGCCAACAATTTTGACTAAAAAATCCAAAAACAATAGCTACCTTTCCCTTGTAGAAGATCCCTCTTTCTCTTTTCCTCTCACTAGAAACCATCAACTTTATTAATTGTATTTCCCAATGGATTCCTTTTCTTTTTTGCCACCAGATCTTTAAAACTCATACCCATTGATCATCTTATCGAGCCTAACATCTAAGTCATTGAAAATCATATAGAGAGATCCCTCTCTGAATTTGGAAGGGCTAGATTCCAACTTCCATGTGGTTTATGGTTACCTCTAAATTTCTCTCCTCAACTTAGGGAAATTACGGAGAACTAACATATGCCATCATGGTTGGTGTCCTCCCTTCTACAGATGCAACAACTTGTATACCACAATGCTTGGATGTTTTTTCCTTAATAACCTCAGCCTTCAAGCTACTAATTATTGTGGTGCTGTAATATGTGTTGCGAAATTTTTACATCAAAATCCTACCTACAAGCTTTTGCAAGTGACACTTGTGGGTCCTTATCATCTGCCTTAGATGAGATGATGTGAAATTTCACTTCTTAACTGGGGCCTGGGGTTGATGTATTGATGGAAATCTTAAATACTATTGAAAATATTGGATCTGGCGTTAACGTGTCTTCCCTATTAAAAGAATCTACTAACTCTTTTATGCTTGTGCCCATGGAGACTATTGTAAATACTGGGGGGGGTGAATCAATATTCCTTCGCAATTATCACTTTTAAATCTTTTTAGAGCATTAGTTAATCTTCAAGTATTATTAATGTTTATCTAGTAACAACAGTAAATAGTAAAACACAGTAGGCACAAAACTTATAGGTCGAAAACCCCCTCTGCATCAAAAACCACTGAACGCTTTTCTTATAAATTCTTAAATCTTCACCTCCAATTGAAATGAAAGTTAAAACTTCCTAGAATTCTAGAAAATAATTCTTCTCCGGCTCCCACTAGAAGGATGTGCCAATGCCCTAGTTTCTTCAGTAGCCAATTGAATGGATGCCCAAACATCCTAGAACAACCCACTACCCTAAAGTGTTCACAAGATCCAACCTGTAGGTGACTTCATGTGCCTACCTATAACCTCCTTGCCACCCTATAATGATTAGAAATGAGAAAATAGTGTGGAATCCCATACCAGGGACGATGATCCACGATACAATATGATTTATAATGATTTTATCGTACTTGACTAAACACCTAATCACACTATGACATGAAACCCAACCATGAAATCATCCCAACAATAGCTCCTGTACCTCCCAACAATGGCTCTTCAACTCTAGGCAGATTGACTCTTTTACAATAATGATTCTTTCAAAATTTTACAATGATGATCTTTTACAAGACTACATCTTGATAAGAACTGATGCTTGACTTAACACAAATTCTTAGATAATTTGCAGATACTAAGGTACTATTGTTCTTGCTTCAAGTAATAGTACTTTGGCAATGCACATCCTTCTAGTATGTGTCTGAGTTGTCCTAAATTTTTCTCCTTCCTGCACATGCATTAACAAGCAAGACCCAAACAACTACAAAACAATATACTTACATTGTCTTGCAAAAGCACATGTCAAAGATGATATTCAAAATTCAAATGAAAACACTAATTATACAAATATTTTTTTAGTAGGCTTACCCTTAACTTATGTTGTGTGGTTCTTGTTATAGTGATCCTTGAATGCATACGTTTTCTTTCCTTATAGGATCTCGATATTGAATCTATTGTATATATGTAATTTTGGATCTCCATGGTCTGAAATTTAGTCCTGTGGTAGCCCACTGAGTCCTCTTCCAAGCCCATAGGTCTTATCGAGATTGGATTCTTTAAGAAGTAGTTATACCCAATCTCCCACGATGACCTGATTATAGACCAATTCAGTAGAGAAAACTTGTACGAAGTGCCACGTGTCACTGTTTCGACCTTCAACCTTGAAAGCAATACCCAACAAACTAAATTCCATCCTATTTCTATCATTATTTACAAAATTTGAATCAAATGCTCAAATAGAAGGTTATGATGAGTTTCCCGTTTGATATGGAATTCGATAGCTTGCAAAAACCCTAACTTCCTCAAATCATATATTCGAAAATATAGCGAACCAAGATCTGAAATTTGGTCATGAGGTGCATCAAGTGTTTGGCTCAAATGGGTTTTAATTTCATCTTTTGAAGCTTCGTATAGAAAACGTTCTAGCGAAAATTGAACGATGACCTGTTTGAAGAAGTGAAATCCTAGATTGCAAAGCTCTAAACTTGATTCAAAACAAACCTTCGAACTTGATCATAATTTTGTGCCCTAACTAGACATCAATGAAACCTTAAAATCCCTGCAACAGATCCTATGTTAGAAGATCATGAGAGCTGAGAAATTACATAGGTTTTCTCGCAACATAGTTTGTTGAAAATGCTTGCTAGAGGAGGATATGAGGGTCACTATTTATAGAAATGTCTTGAGTTGAGAGGGTCCTCAATAAGTGAACATTGGATGGATCTTAGGAGCATAAAAAATTATTAATTATTAACTATTCAATGACCACAACCAATGATGAGTTCCATGCCACATCCCCATGGGGTTTTAGCCTACTAACTGTGGTTACTAAATTCAAACATGAATAACTCTAAAACTGTGAAGAACTATGTGGTGTTCCATATATGATCAAAAATATCTTGATGAGTAGAATCCATCTATAATATCCTTGACTCAGAATAGGCTGATTTTTCAAGTCAAAATGACTATGCAAGATCGGGATAGCCCCTGGTGCTGCTTGGGTTGACATCAATGACATCCATTGACTAACAATCTCCCCCTTTGGCAGTGATGGCAACACAAGTACTCCCCCTATGATCATGACACCTTTTCATACTTCCTTCTCTCCCCCTTTGTCATCAATGGAAAAGGGTGACTATCCCTCACAAATTGTCATCCTACAGACCTGTACACACCTCCACTCCCCCTTTCTATGTAGTTAGATAAGAGAAAGATTCTAATGAGAACTTGGGATAATCCCAAGATTTTGGCAAAGATACTAAAATGCTTCATGAGGTAATGATTTAGTAAAGATGTCAGCAATTTGTTCCTTTATGCCAACATATTCAAGCTTGATATTATTTTCGGTGACCTTCTCTCTAGTGAAATGATATTTGATGGGAATGTGATTTTTTTTTTAATGCATCACAGGATTCTTGGAGATACTGATGGCACTGGTGTTATCGCAGAAGATGGGGATAGGCTCATCAAACTTGACTTGAATATCTTGCAAATTTTTCTTCATGCAAAGAACTTGAGTACACCAAGTTGTTGACGCGATATATTATGCTTACATTCTCTATATAGAGATTGAAGACTTCCTTTTACTTAACCATGAAACAAGGAAACTACCTAGATAGAATGTTGCTCCATTAGTACTATTTCGATCATAAACACTTCCTGCCCAATCTGCATCTATATAAGCTTGGATAAATATATCATTCCCTTTGGGATACAATAAACCATATTATGATGTGCCATTAAGATATCAAAGAATTATTTTGATGACAATAATATGAGATTTTTTTGTTGTTGCTTGGATTATTTCTACTTGTCCAACTGCCTACATTACATTTGGCCGAGAAGTTGTCACATATAGAAGAATTCCAATCATAGATCTATACAACATTTGATCCACATCCTTTGACAAATCTTCTAAACTTAAATTGCAACTCTTTAACATTAGGGTAACGATAGGATTGCAATCTTCCATCTTGAATTTCTTGAGAATTTCCTTGATGTACTTGGTTTGATATATAAATATTCATTTATCTTTCTGAGATATGTTAAGCCCTACAAATTATGTCAGCTCGCCAAGTATAGACATTTCAAACTCACTTTACATCTTTGTTGAAAATATTTTACTTAATCTTTCATCATTACTTCCAAATATTATATCATCTACATATACCTCGATAATTGTTAGGTTATCTTGATCCACTTTCACATAGATATTTTTGTCAGTGCTTCCTTTCTTGAATCCTTGTTAATGTAGATATCCATCAATACGAGCATACCAAGCCCTAGGAACTTTCTTGAGACCATATAGTGCCTTATTTAATCTACAAATGTAGTCATCCTTCTCAGAGAGAAAAAAACTTTTGGGTTGTTCAATGAAAACTTCCTCTTCCAATTCACAATTTAGAAGGGCTAACTTAACATCCATTTGGTACACCTTGATTTTTCTCAGGCATGCATAAGTGAGAAACATCATGATAGCTTCCATTCTAGAAATGGGAGGAAATGTTTCTTAAAAATCAATTCCTTCTATTTGTGCATATCCTCTGCAGACTAATCTTGTCGTATTCCTGGTAACCTTTCCATCCTCCTTCAATTTGTTTCTGAAGACCCATTTCGTTCTAATAACATTTTTATCCTTTGGTCATGGAACCAATTCCCAAGTATCATTCTTCTCAATTTGATCCATTTCTTCATTCATAGCTGCTACCCACTATTCATATTGGCTAGCTTCCTCAAAATTCCTAGGCTCAAAGTTGCTAAAAGAGAAAGGTGGGTTTATAGTGATGAACGAATTTTTCAAATTCTTCTCGTTCCAATTCCTTAATTTATGTTGTTAATGATTTGATTTAATAGATGATTCTTTTGACACCATTCTTTTAAAATTTTTGGAGAATTTTCTTGTACATCCTACTAATCATTTCTTATTTCCTCTTGGTTGATTGTTGTTTCCTTATTTGATTGGTCTTGTTCTAGAGCTTCTTCTTCATCTTTCATAGATTCTACCTCAGATCCCTTAGATTTTCTTGAAGGGACAATCTCATTGTTATCCTTTGGAACACAATCTTCATCAAAAGTAACATTTATGTTTTCAACTATTTGTTTTCACCTCATATTGTAGCATCTATAAGCCTTACTTTTTCTTGAATAACCAACAAAAATACATTCATCAACACGGGAATCAAACTTAACCATTCTTTTATCTTCTCTTTTGATGTATCATTTGCTTCCAAATATTTTAAAGTATTTGACATTATCCAGTCTTCATTTCCATAGTTCATACAGAGTCATGTTATGATTGTTACTGAGAAAACCTTTGTTTATAATGAATACAGTTGTATCAATTGCTTGAACCCAAAATTTATAATCTAATCTTGAGTCATTTAACATTGTTCTAGCTGTTTCTTGTGTGGTTCTGTTTTTTCTTTCAGGAACTCCATTTTGTTGTGGTGTTATGTCTATTGATAATTTCCTTTTTATTGCATTTTTTTCATATTACTATTGAAATACCTTGGAAGTGAATTCTCCGCAATTATCTAATCTCAAACACTTGGTCTTAAAATCGGTTTCATTTTAAACCAATTCCTTGTAGATTTTAAAACACTCAAATGCCTCTAACTTTTTCTTTAAGAAAATGACTGTTGTCATTCTGGTGTAATCACCTATCATTATCATAAAGTATAATTCTTCATCTACACCTTTTGTTCTCATAGGACCACATAGATTAGTATTTATTAATTCCAATGGACGTGATGCAAAGTGTTATTTTGTATTGAACTCAAATTTTGTCTGTTTTCTATGCCTACAATCTTCAGTACATATCGTATTGGTAGGTTTTGAAATGTTTGGCATATCTATTACTGCTTCGTTTTTGTTGATCCTCGCCAAGTTGTCGAAATTTATACGTCCCATTCATTTGTGCCATAACCAAATTCATCTTCTTTCACCAAAAATCACCTGCCTCATCCAAAATATATATCTCATTTGGAGCTATTCTTTTTGTAATCATGATTTTACCAAACTTGTCTTTCCTGATTTCACATTTCTTAGAGTTCAATAGCATCAAGTGTCCTTGATCGCACATTTGTCCAACATTGAGCATGTAGTGATTCATATTTTCAACCAACAACACATCCTTCATTAATGCATCCTTGCTTCCAAGTATGACTGTACCCACTCCTATGATGTTTGAAGATCCATCATTTCCAAAAGACATTGTTGTGTCTTTATTTTCCAAGTTCAAGGATATGAACTTATTTCTAGCTATAGTCATATGTGTTGAGCAACCACTATCAACATACAAAACGTTTATGTTTCTTTGATCCTTGAGAGCGAGAGCACACTTTTCAGTCTTCTTTTTCCATATTTATTCATTATTATTTTGTGATAATTCCTTTGAAGAACTTCCATGTATGAAATCTTTAGCCATGTGTCCAAAATTGTTACATTTGTAACATTCAACATCATCTCTCAAATGATCAAATCTATTGATATTCTGTTGATTTTTGGAATATCTGTTTCAAAAATATCTATCAGAAATATATTCATTCCAAACATGTGTGACATTCTACAACTCTATGTCCAAATCTTCCACATTAATAACAATGACATAAAAGATAGGTTGACACCTAGGAGGAAATATTCTTCAAGAAATTGTCTTCCAAGGTTCTTCCTATGAGCCTTGATCTCTTGATTTATCTGGGAGGTCTGTCTGCTTAGTAGATTTTGCATATCCATCATCTTTTGTTGTCATAGTAGGACTTGACACCTTTTCAAATTTTTCTTTGTAACCAAGACTAGTCTTGTCACTACATGATCATTAGTTTTTGATGAGTTCTTCCAATGCCTTTGAGTTGTTGACATAGTTTTGAAGAGTTTTTCCATTTTTTACTTCCTTTCGTAGAGAGCCTATTTCAACTTCTAATGCTTCACTTTCCTTGATGTTTTCCTTTAATTCTTTCCTTAGTGATTATTTAATTTTTTTGTATTCTTCAACCTTGATTTTAAGATTTACGACATCTTCCCTTTTTATCTTTAATTCGTCTTCAAGACTGTTGACATACTTCTTCTCGGCCTTGAGTTCTTTGATAACCCTGATTACTTCATTTTGAAATTAAACCTCATTCATCTCTTCTTCTTCATCTCCTTCTTCGCCAGATGCCTCTTACTTATTGTGCTTGGCCATAAACAGTACTTTTATGTTGATTTCTTCTTCGTCATCACTATCTTCATCGGATGAGGAGTTATATTCTTCGGAGAAGAAACTCTTCTTAAACCATTTCTTTTTTCCTTACTTGTTGAACTTCCTAGAACCTTTCTTTAATTTTATAACAGACTCATTTTTGTGAGGACACTTGGCTATAAAATGCCCAACCTCACCACAATCAAAAGATGTCAATGGAAGTTTATCTTTGAATTTTCCTGTACCTATTCTCATTTTTCGTGTGAAGTAGGAAGATTATTTATATTAAAATTATTCTTCATCTTCTTCCTTTTCTTCATCTTTACAACTGCAAGTTTTCTCTTTCGGAGTCTACTTTTCCTTACTAGTCTCCTTGGATGTGGAAAATGTTGTTTCTAAGTGAGATGCACCATCCTCTTCTTCAATTCTCATTTCATATGCCGTGAGAATTCCATGCAATTCATTTATGTTGAGATTTGTCAGATCCGATCTATGTTCCAAGGCATATACCTTTGGGTTGAATCTTGTTCGCAAGGTTTTGAGGATCTTTCAGACAACAATTTTTGTGTCGATATGTTCTCCCAAAGCTTCCAATGTGTTTTTTGTTTCATCAAAAAGCTGAAAATATGTAGAAATATTTTCATCTTCCTTCATTTTGAGTAGTTCAAATTTTTCCCTGTAAATTTAAATATTTGCTTCTTTCAACTTTGAGTCACCTATATATATATTTTCAAGCTTGCCCCATACCACTTTTTTAGTTTTTCAACTCAATCCCTTAATATAGACAGATTTTATAAGCCCATTAATAATAAGATATTTAACCTTTGCATCATATACAATATTTTTCTCACCATGTTCATCTGAGATCAGTGTGAAGCCCTTGTCAATGATTTCCCATACTTTGTATCCTTGTGCTAGAAAATGAACATACGTTCTTCCACTCCAAAGTGCATAGTTATTTCCATCTAACAAAGGAACTCTATTATTACTATATTCCATGATATCCATCCAATTGTTAGATTGTTATTGAAGGAACCAATCTCTAATTCCAATTGTTGGAAATATGTAGAGCGGGGTGAATCAGTAGTCCTTTGCAATTAGCACTTTTAAATATTTTTAGAACATTAGTTAATATTTAATTATTATTAATGTTTATCCAATAACAACATTGAATAGTAAAACACAGTAGACACAATAATTTTAGGCGGAAAACCCCCTCCGAGTAAAAGACCACCGAACGATTTTCTAATAAATTCTTTAATCTTCAGCCCCAACTGAAATGAAAGTTACAACTTCCTAGAATTCTAGAAAATCATTCTTCTCTAGATCCAACTGGAAGGATGCTCCAAGGCCCTGGTTTCCTCGGTAGTTGATCCAGGTGGATATTTAGATACAATGGCATGGAAACTCAGAAATAAAAAATGATTAGAATGAAGTCAACTCAAGACTAGAATGTATATATCATCTTCCTGATTCCAATGGCATAAATGGTACTTCAATCCAAGTCCGGATGTTGAAGTTATTACAAAAAGAAGGACTCTTCAATCCTTAAGAAAAAGAGGAATTTCCTTTAGAAGTGGGTCTTAAATCCTTAAAGGAAAATTGCAATCGGAGGTCGCATGAGGGAGGACTTAAGCATTGGGGTCATGGAACCCCTAATCGTTGATCTTCGATCAGATCGGATCGGTGGATCAGAGGCATCGCAATCAATAGTTATATATATACTTATGCTTATATCAGTGATAGGGCAGTTGGATCGACAATACACCGATTGGCGAAACCTCCAATAGGCTGATGGGGAGATATGTGCAAGGTGCTGATGAAATCGGCTGACGCCAATGTCGGCGATCGGTGATCGATGGTCAGTCATTCTGGAGAAATAGGACCATGGACCAGTGGTATGCCGATCCACGACTTTAGCGTGGACCCGATACAGGTAACATGCCTAATTTAATAATATTTGAGGTCTGGGATATAGTTTCTAGACATATTTGCAGCGTTCTTTGAGGCTTTGAAGCCTTATCAAAGCAACGATAAGAAGCCCATTTTCAGTAACGATTGTGCCCGCCGATCCTTCCACTCTACCAACCTCCCTTATTAACTAGACAAACCCCGTTTTACATGGGATTTTGTCCAAGAAACCATTATAAAAAGGGATCCATGGAAGAGCACGAGAGGATGCATTCTTTAATAGTGGTAGCACACTGTTTCACAAAGGCCGAGAGTGTCTTTTGATTTGTTTTAGATAGTTATATGACTCCAACCCTCTTCTATTGCTATGGGAAGCTTTGGTGCTGCACACCACTCCATATTAGGCATTCATTTCATAGCCAATAGGTAGATTGGAGGTATAAGCTTCTTATGGACAGACTGATGATTGTAACTCTATTTATCCATGCCATTTAATAAGAAAGGCCTCCCCATTGTTCAACTGGGCCTGGAAACATAGTCCAAATTGGACGAACTCCATTATCAAGACTTGGTGTCTTCCTTTGTGTCTTTGTATGTGTTTTCTTCTTCTTTTCATATGTGCACATTTATGTGTTAAGTTGCAATTTTATATGCAATTCTTTTCTATGCATCTATAAGGGAAAACATCCTCGATCAAGTGATATCAGAGTAGGGTTTTTTAGATGTGAATTGCATGTTTGTATGCTAACAAGAGGTAGGCTTCAAAGAGGTGAAGGGAATTTAGAACCTTTCGATCCAGAGGTAGGGCGTTCACCTCGAAGAAGAAACATGGCTAAAGAGGAAGCTCATATTGAAGAGGAGCACAATTTTAGAAAGACTTTCTATTCAATGGCAAAGAATATTATTCAGTTGGTTATAAGAATTGAAAAAGCTAAAGAGAGGAATCCAAAAGGACAAGATTCAGCACATGGGAATGATGGAGAAGAACCCCCTCCTTCTCCTTCTGGTGGTGAAGGTTCTTCTTCCCCACACCACCATAATCAGATAAATCCAAAGGATGCATCAAAGAAACCTTTTTTAAATTAGATGTTAAATTTTATCTTCATGTGTTTAATGGTGAAAGTAACGCAGAAAAGCTAAACAATTGGATCAGGTAGATTGATGTTTATTGTAGGATTCAGCAAATTTTAGAGGATGAGGCAAAAATCTAGTTGGCCTCCCTATGGTTGGGTAGCACAACCCTCATTTGGTGGGAGAGTAAATTGCAGAGCAATAAAAATGTGGGTAATCTCTTTTCCTTATGGTTCGATTTTACTTTTTCTTTAAGGGAAAAATTTTATCCCTTAGGATACAAACATAAAGATTTGATGAATTGGCAATATTTCAGGCAATGAAAAGGGCAGGATGTTCATAGTTTTACAAAAGAATTTAGGAATCAAGCACTGAATTTGGGTATTGAACTAGATACACCTGAAATTGTAACTAAGTATATTAGCTCACTGCATGGTTATATTCAGCATTCATTATTGTTGTTTGAACCAACCACTATTGACGTAGCTAGTGTGAAAGAAATTCATATTGAGAATAGGGGAAAGAATGAAAGAGAGGAATAGTCCAAAAAGCCACTGTCCAAACCTCCCAATGGAAAATCCAAAGCGAAATGGAAAGGGAAGGAGAAGAAAACAACAGTAGCCAAAGAGGGAGAGTGGCCTTATTGCAATCATTCCAAGAAAGAAGGCCACAATGATGATCACTATTGGAAGCAACAACCAAAAAAGAATCCAAAGAAGTATGGAGGAAAAGGAAAGCAAAAAATAGTGGCAGCAGCACAACAAGACCTTGGATCAGATTCAGGGGATGAAGCGCTGGTCACAACAGTGGGAAAAAAAGGTACCTTTACACCTCCTATTAATTATAAATTGCAGGGAAGCACCAATTCTGTAGATGAGTCCATTTCAAATGATAGAAAAAGGATTGAATTATTTCATATCAAAGTAGTAGCAAACCATACCAAAGTAGAAACTTTATTTGATACGAGGTCCCAAGCAAATTTAATTGCAAAATCTCTGGTAAAGAAGCTAGGCTTAGAAATAAAACTGCACCAATGCCTTACCCGCTAAGATGGATACATGATAAAGCTAAATTGAATGTAACCCAGCAATGTAAGGTTGAATTTGTGATTGCTTCTAAGATGGTAGATGAAGTAGAGATGGATGTTATACTGTTGGACATTTCTGGCATGGTATTGGGGAGGCCCCACTTGTATGATAGAAAAGCTATATTTTTCTTCCATGAAAATAAATACCACATCACTAAGGATGGGATAGAGTACATAGTGCGAGCTCATCAGAACAAAATTAATGCCAGCCTCATAAGTGCTAGGCAGATGAAATTGCTGGTGAACTCCAGAAAAGCATGCATGCTTATGGTCGTCAAGGAAAATGAGGCCAAATTCGCAGATGCGTTCCAGGGATGCGATGGTAAGCATAAACAGGAGTTGATGGATTTAATTATTGATTATAATGTATTATTTGAGGATCTACATGGACTACCTCCACAGAGGGAGATCCAACACAAGATCCACCTATTGCATGACACCCCTCTGTCGAATATCAGCATGTATAGAATGTCAACGATCAAGATGGAGGAGATCAAACGTCAAGTACAGGAATTGCTGGACCAAGGCGTGATCAAGCCAAGCTCCTCTCCATGTGGGTCATCGATTGTTCTAGTGCTGAAGAATGATGGTAGTTGGAGGATGTGCATGGACTACCGTGCGCTCAACAAAATATCATTAAAAAATCACTATCCCCTCCCACGCATAGATGATTTATTGGATCAATTAAAAAGTGTTGTATATTTCACAAAATTAGATCTATGCAGTGGCTATCACCAGGTCCTAATTGTAGAGTAGGATGTGTGTAAAATAGCTTTCAAAACCAAGTAGGGGATGTTCAAATGGATGGTAATGCCATTCAAGCCTTGCAATGCTCTAGCCACCTTTATGCAGGTCATGAATCATATATTTCAGCCTTTCATTGATGAGTTTGTTCTTGTATATTTAGATGATATATTAGTTTTCAACAAGAGTTGGTTTGAACATATCAGTCATGTAAAGAAAGTGCTTGATGTGCTGGAGAAAGAAAAACTCTTTGTAAAATTGTCGAAGTGTGAGTTTGAGAAAACCTCTTTGGGTTACCTAGGTCATATTGCTAGTCATAGTCACTTAAAAATTGATCCCGCTAAAGTTGAAGCAATTGTAAATTAGCCTAAGACTACTAGTGTAACTGAGGTCCATAGCTTTCTAGGTGCAGTCCAGTATTGAAGGAGATTTATTGCTAATTTCTCTATTATTGCAGCACCTTTGCACACATTGACAAGTGTGAAATAGGTCTTCCAATGGTGAGGAAGACAACAGAAGTCCTTCAAAACATTGAAACATTGAAGGAGAAAATTAGCACCACACTAGTCTTAGCCTTACCTGATCTCCAACAGCCATTTGAGATTGAAACTGATGCCAACGATTTTGCCATGGGAGCTGTACTAATGCAGAAAAAGAAGCCAATTTGTTACCATTCTGAGAAGTTTTCTCAAGTTGCGATAAACTATCCCACCTATGACAAGGAGCTTTATGCCTTGGTGTAGAGTGTGAAAAAATGGAAACACTACCTAATCAGTAAGGACACCATCATCCATACAGATCATCAGCCCTTGCAGTACCTTCACTCACAAGCCAAGTTGTAGCAAAAATAGTCATTTCCAGTGAATGGGCTTTCTTCAACAGTTTCATCTGGTAATAAAGTATAAGAAGGGCACTAGCAATAAAGTGGTTGATATGCTATCTCAACCTCCTATTTATGCTTTTGTTATTTTTCATAATGCTTCATTGTCTTTTGAAAGTTATGTTGAACAATATGCTAACAATGATGACTTTAAGGAGGTTTATGCAAAACTAACCCATGTTTCATAGGTGGACAACTATCACTTGCGGGGGAAATTGTTGTATCACCTTCATAAATTGTGTATTCCCATATGATAAAGAGTGCATGTAATTCGAGAGGCCCACACCTCTCTTGTGTCTAGACACTTTGGTGTTGAAAAGAACTTATGTCATGTACAGAGATTTTGTTTTTGGCTTCATATGAAAAACATTGTGACTCGCTATGTAAAGGGTTGTGTGATGTGTTTTGTTTCAAAGTCCTCTAATAGAAAACTTGGGCTCTACACACCACTCCCTATTCTTAGTCGTCTGTGGGAAAGTGTGTCAATGCACTTTGTAAGAGGTCTACCTTTGTCTAGGAAGGGTCATGACTATCTGTATGTCTTCATTGACCGTTTTAGAAAAATGTGTATTCTTATGCCTTGTAAAAAGCAGATTACTATAGAGCAGACTGCTTCTCTTTTCTTTCAGTATGTTTGGGTCCACTTTAGATTACCCACGTCAATTGTGTCAGATCGAGACTCTCGTTTCCTTGGAGAGTTCTGGACCAGCTTATGGAGGATGATGGACAGCAACTTGAAAAGAAGCATGGCATTTCACCCACAAACCGATGGGCAAACAGAGGTTGTTAACCGTACCATGGTGCATCTATTACGAGGCTATTGTGGGAAGCATCCCAAGTTGTGGGATGAACATCTCCCCTATATACAACATTTCTATAACCAAGTAGTGCATTCATCGACATAGCATTCACCATTCGAGACATGCTTTGGTTACCTGCCAAAGGACCCTTTAGACGTGGTCTTTGGAAGGGAGGATGGCTCCAGTGGGCATAATGATAAAGACAAACCTTACCAGTTCATTCAACGAATCCAAATGATTCACCAAGCAGTGAAAGAGAAGTTGGAAAAGAGTCAAGCCCATTACCACGCTCGACATGATAAACATCGGGTTGACCATCAATTCCACGTGGGCGACAAGGTGTGGTTCCACATCAGCAAAGACAAGATGAAGGGAGAAGGAAAGAAATTGTGGCGAATCTAGTATGGACCATTCATCATATTGGAGAAGATTGGGAACAATGCCTTCTATATTGACTTACCAATATATATGCAAATGTGCACAGTAATGAATGTGGAGAACCTAAAGTTGTATGAACCTCCTTTGATCATGGACACTGATGAGGTGGGCACAGTTCCTACCATCGATGAGTTTCCGAAAGACATCATCCTCAATAAAAGAACCAGGACTTCACAGTGAGGATATGTAGAATACCTTCGAGTTGGATTCAGGGGAATGCATCCCAGTAAGGCCAGATGGCTGGATAAAGAGAAAGTGAGGGCACAGTACCCTCACTTGCCAATTGACTAATGAAAATCTTTTGGCGGTCCAAAAGATCCTTAATGGGGAAGATTGATCTAGGTGGATCTTTCGATACAATGGCATGGAAAATCAAAAATAAAAAATGATTAGAATGAAGCCAACTCAAGACCAAAATGTATATCTCGTCTTCCTGATTCCAATGGCGCAAACAGTACTTCAATCTGAGTCAAAATGATGAAGTTATTGCGAAAAGAAGGGCTCTTCAATCCTTAAGAAAAAGAGGAATTTCCTTTAGAAGTGGGTCTTAAAGCATGAAAGGAAAATCTAAATCAGAGGTCACATGAGGGTAGAATTAAGCGTTGGGGCCATGGAACCCCTGATCACCGATCTTTGATCAGATCAGATTGTTAGATCGAAGGCATCACAATTAGCAGTTATATATACTTATGCTTATATCGGCGATAGGGCAATTGGATCAGTGATACACCAATCGACAGAACCTCCAACAAACTGACAGGGAAATATGTGTTGGGTGCCAACATGATCGTTTGATGCCAATGTCAGTGATCGATGATTGATGGTCAGTCATTCCGAAGGAACAGGACCATGGACTAGTGATATGCCAATCTACGACTTCAACGTGGACCCGATATAGGTAACATGCCCAATTTAATAATATTTGAGGTCTGGCATATGGTTTCTAGACAGATTTGCAGTGTTTTTTGAGTATTTGAAGCCTTATCAAAGCAACGATAAGAAGGCCATTTTCAGTAACGGTTTCACTCGTCGATCCTTCCACTCTACCAACCTCCCTTATTAACTAGACAAGCCCCATTTTACATGGGATTTTGTCTGAGAAACCATTATAAAAAGGGATCCATGGAAGAGCACGAGAAGAGGCATTCTTTAATGGTGGTAGCACGCTATTTCGTAGAGGCCAAGAGTGTATTTTAATCTATTTTAGACAATTATATGACTCCAGCCCTCTTCTATTGCTGCGGGAAGCTTTGGTGTTGCACACCACTCCATCTCAGGCAGATTGGAGGTATAAGCCTCTTATGGACAAATTGATGATTGTAACTGTGCTTATTCATGCCACTTAATAAGAAAGGCCTCCCCTTTGTTGAGATAGGCCCTGAGACGTAGTCCAAATTGGACGAACTCCATTATCAAGCCTTGAGTCTTCTTTTGTGTCCTTTTATGTGTTTTCTTCTTCTTTTCATATGTGCACATTTATGTGTTAAGTTGCAATTTTATATGCAATTCTTTTCTATGCATCTATAAGCGAAAACATCTTAGATTAGTAGTCAACTGAATGGATTCCCCAACATCCTAGGCCAACCTACTACCCTGAAGTGCTCACATGCTCCAACCTATAGGTGACTTCATGCACCTTCCTAACACCTCCCTGCCACCCTATAATGATCAAAAATGAGACAAGAGTGTGGACTCCCGTACTAGGGACAATGATCCACGATATAATATGATTTACAATGATTTTCTTGTACTTGACCGAACACCCAATCAAACTATGACATACAACCCAACCATGACATCAACCTAACAATGACTCCAATACCTCCCAACAATGCCTCTTCAACTCTAGGCAGATTGACTCTTTTACAATTTTACAATGATGATAGTTTACAAGACTAACTCTTGACAGGAACTGATGCTTGACTTGACATAGCTTCTTGGATAATTTTCGGCTACTAAACTATTGTCATGCTTGCTTCAAGTAATGGTACTTTAGTGTTGCACATCCTTCTAGTATGTGTCTGAGTTGTCCTAAAGTGTTCTCCTTCCTGCACATGCATTAACAAGCAAGACCCAAAAAACTACAAAACAATATACTTATGTTGTCCTGAAAAAACACATGTCAGAGATGATATTAAAAATTCAAATGAAAACACTAATTATACATACCTTGTTGTAGCAAACTTACCCTAGACAGTTGATGTGTGGTCCTTGTTGCAGTGATCCTTGAATGCATACTTTGTCTTGCCTTCTAGGATCTCGATATTGAATCTGTTGTATCTATGTAATTTCAAATCTCCAAGGTCTAACATTTAGTCTTATGGTATTCCACTGAGTCCTCTTTCCAACCCCATAGATTGTATATATATTGGATTCTTCAAGAAGGAGTTATGCCCAATCTCCCACGATGACTTGGTTGTAGAATGGTTCAGTAGGGCGAACTTGTCTGAAGGACCATGTGTCACTATTTTAACCTTTGGCCTTGAAAATGATACACAACAAACTAAATTCCATCCTCTTTTTATCACTATTTACAAAATTTGAATCCAATACTCAGGGAGAAAGTTATGATGATTTTTCCATGGTTCCCCGTTTGATGTGGAATTCAGGAGTCTACAAAAACCCTAACTTCCTCAGATCATATCTATGAAAATATAGCAAACCAAGATCTGAAATTCAGTCACGAGGTTCATCATGTTTTTGGATCAAATAGGTTTTAATTTCATCTTCTGAAGATTCATAGAAAAACTTTATAGCAAAAATTCCACGATGACCTGTTTGAAGTAGCGAAATCCTAGAATCCAAAGCTCTAAACTTGCTTCAAAATAAAACTTCAAACTTGATCATAATTTTGTGCCTTAAATAGACCTCAACGAAACATTAAACTACCTACAATAGATCTTGTGTTAGAATCTCATGAGGACAAAAAAATTACAGGGGTCTTCTCATAAGATAGTTCGTTGAAAGTACTTGCTAGGGGAGGATATGAGGGTCACTAGTTATAGAAATGTCTTGAGTTGAGAGGGTCCTTAACAAGTGAACATTGGAGTTCTTTTAGGAGCATAAAACATTATTAATTATTGAATATTTAATGAACACAACCAATGATGAGTGCCATGCCACAACCCCATGGTGTTTTAGCCCGCTAACTGGGGTTACTAACTTCAAACAAAAATAACTCTCAAACAGTGAAGAACTACACGGTGTACCATATATCAACATAAAAATATCGATGAGTAGAATCCATCTAGAATATCCTTCACTCATAATAGGATGAGCTTTCAAGTCAAAATTCCCATGCAAGATTGGGGTAGCCCTTGGTGCTGCTTGGGTTGACATCAATGACAACCACTGATCAACAAAGACTGATTTAGAACAAAACATAGTTAGTTCAATAGATGGAAATGAATCATTGATGGAAAAATTTGAGTTGGGGATTGATACTTCTATTCAAAAATGCTTCTTCAAACATGGAATCCTTTCTCCCATATTATATAAGTAATGTTACACTTCTCTTAGAGAATATTCTGCATAATAGAAATACATGTGGGGTGTTAGTTGAGAAAAAGGTTATAGAGGTTGTGTTACGACTATTTGATTTACCCCTCTTACCATTTTCATTTGTAGGATCCCATAATATTGTTGTTGCATGTAGGAATTTTTTACTGCATCACTCATGTCCTCTCACAAGGGTTGTTTGTACTACTCTGAGAGAACACATGAGACCTGCTAATGAATTCATATATTTGTTAGTTATAATAAAACTGTCATATATTGAGGTAGCACAATGTATGAAAATTTGAGATGCCTTTCAAGTCTAGATGGTTTTTTAGCCTTTTAAACACATATACTAAAAATCACAACAACAATGATGCATAAAATTGGTACTAGGAATGTAGGGAAGGTGTCTAAAAAAATAGTTTGGTAGATATATATTGTTAGTGATTCAAAAGTAGATGTGAAGAAAGAGGCTATACAAGGACTTGTAATGTGCCTGCAACTAGAAATCTAGCACAAAATATAGTAGATATAGAAGTTGGAAATGGAACTAACATAGTTTTGATTGCTCGGTATGTGAACCCAATGTCTATGTGGAATGGACCTGCTTCTCATTGGTCCATTGAACTTGAATATCTTTATGTTATAAAATCATGACTTCATCACCATAGAAAAAGGACCATGGTATCGAATGGATTTCAAGAATGTGTCTTGGTCATCTTGGGTGACATGCAGATGCATCATAGGTTGACATTGTAGGCTTTGTAAGTGTAGATGAAACATCTCTACAAGCCCAGGAAATTAAAAGGAAGTCATCTGATCTCATAGAATTTGACACTATGAATGAGGTTGTGTCTGTAATGTGATCATTCTATGTAACTCTTGTGAAGGTTTTGGTAGTGCCTAATCGATGTTGTGATGATACAAGATTGCTTAGTGCAGCAACCAAAAGTGTGGTTGTTTCTCTTGCCAAAAATTTTCATAAGTCTTGATGTGGATGAGAATTATAGCTAATGTGAGTTTGAGTTGTCACTTTCTTCAAAGTGTCGCTTCTTAGGGAAATTTTTGGATGACATGACAACAATTATATATGGAAACTTTAAGCGAATGTGCAATACAATAGTGGTGATTTTTTTCTATTCTCATGCTACAATTAAAAGTTTGTTGACTACTTTTGAAGAAACAAGTAATTTAGTGTGGATAGCACCATTATGTCATAGCGAGGAATGGAAATAGAAAATGACAAGGTATTGAAAATGACAAGCTAGAGCATGCACCTTGGTTGTTAGAGACATTACGAAGCTATTGTAGGATTTTGGAGTACCTTGTGAATTCTTATTTGCTGTGAACTATTTCTTCTACATCACAGTTGTTAGTGCAACTAGGTTTTGGAGGCTTTGTCATTATTCCAAGGGAGCCAAATGTTTTTGTACACACCCTACTGGCTCATGTTATCAATGTTATTCTACCTATCTAGAGAAATCCAATGTTTTATCATTACAATCCATCTTTTATTACCTCATTTGTATCCATTATTACCAACGTATATATTACCATAGGTGATTTTAAAGGAAGAAAAAATTGGTATTCCTAGAAGCACGGGTCAATGTTTTAGAGGTCATCCACCTCATGAGGTTTCCATTTCTATGATGGTTGACATGGGATTTCCAAGATTCATCGAAGAGGAAACATTGAGGCATGCTGAAAAAAATAATGGTGAGTTGGTTATGGAGTGGCTCTTTAGTCAGATTGAGGAGTCACTGCAAGAAGATGATGAACTCTCCCAGCCTATTTCCTTTTCACTAGGTAATTCTGACGTTCCCAAAGACAGTGCCAATGAAAAATGGAGGTTTCTTATGAAAAGAAACCTCTACAAAATCCTCCCATTGAGGATATTTTAATTACATGTATGAATCTGTTGCAAGGTACATATGTGAATTCTTTTTCCATCACTGATTTGATTGTGACTTTGTGCAACAAAAAAAAAAGGAAATAAGAGTTGTTTCCTTTCTTTTTCAACAACTAAATATTTGTAAGGTGGATGGATCTAAAATTTAGTTAGCATGATTATGCCTAAGTTTTTCCTCAAGGTTGAATATTGAGTTTCTAAGGTGTTATTTTATATGGTGATGTTTTATTTTCTTTATTTATACATGTCATCTGGCCACATAGGGGCCACTATGAAGAAAACTTGTTCAAGTTTCTTGCTTTTCTAGGGAAAAATGTCATTGACATTGATCATGCTGAGGTATATGGCATTAAATCATTTATAGTCTACTTTATTTTATATTCCAATGTTCATTGTATCTTCTTTCATTTTCAAAAGAGGAACTGAGTATTAACGGTAAGATGTTGGAATTGAAGTTCAAGAGGAGAACAATAACATTGGACCGACAAATGCAGAAAGTGGGAGAAGAGAACTAGTCTACTAATACCCTTAAAGCCAATATCCCATAGGAGACACACACATACATATTGATGGTCAACTCTTTAGAGTTGGTGAATTCACCTACAATGCCTTGACAATGCAATGATAATGTTTTGAAGTGATGAAACAATATTTCATGTGTAAATTTTAGTCCAACTAATATTAAGTGGGAAACTCCTATTGTAATACTTGACATTTCATGTAACATAATTTATGTGGTTAAAATTATTTATAATTGTACTTGATATTATTTAATATTGCAATTAACATATGTAACTTTGTGTTTTCATATTAGATGAACATTCACATTGTATGACATTTTATTTTTATTTAGTCACAAAATTATACTAATTAATTTATGTTGATTAATAATAAACACATAAAATCAATCTAAAACTACTAAATTAGTAGTTTAATGAGCACAAATAAAATGAATATACAATGACTAAAGTAGTCATTTATAATGATTATTGATGAAAGAAAATGAAATGAATATAAACTACTAAATCAGTCGTTTATATAATAAATATGAAACTACTAAAAAAAAAATGACTAGTGTAAATGATAAATTTGTGATTACAAATGATGACTAAATTTTGCATATATATCACTATTAGTAGTTAACTTACAATGTCTTATAACACAGCCAAAACTTAGTTATATTTCTTTGGTCATTAATTGGTTTCAAATGATGACTAAAATTTTCATATATGTGACTATTAGTATCTATTTTATAGTATCTTATAACATGACCAACTTTTTGGTCATATTTCTTTGGTTACTAATTGGTTTTCTCTGGCGCTCATGTAGTAGTATATTTTGTTGCATATTTGGTCATTAATTGTGATAATTAATGACTAAATCAAGACTAAATTAATTACCAAATGTACGACTAAATATATTACTAGCTAATAAATTGAGACAAGTAATTATTGATTAAGCTAAATACGACTAAAGGTTAGTTGCGTTATATGATACTGTAAATTAGCCACTATTGGTCACCGACTGAAAAATGGTACTTTATATGCAAACTTTACTCATTTTTTTATTAACTTATTAGCCATTTTGTATTAGCGTTAATAAAAGATATGATTTAAGGCATAGAAAAAATCCAATAAGGCAACCTAAGAAAGTTATTTTTTATGTGCCACAAGATAAGACTATAAAAGCTTCATATTCACAACAAAAATTTCAGACACAAGATCAATCAAAAGTAGAAAAACTCACTTCTTCTTCTTTTATTGTAGAAAAGGAGTTAGAAAAAGTTTAAGTTTCTATTCCTATATTGAAATTGACAAGAAGTCATTGTGATAAAAAACAAGTGTCTAAATGGATTGAATCTTTGAGCGTGGATGTTGAGGGTGATGTGATCAATTTGCAAGATGAGAAATCTTCAATTATTTTTGGTTGAAGTCATGATATTCAGGATGCCAAAAAACAATTATGGATCATCTATGGTTGCAGGTGACAATACCTTATCATGACTTGCACACTTTTGATTCAAGGAAGGTGCAATTTTTAGGATTAATTAAAGATATGGTAGTGACCCTTAGATCCATGCAAAAGGTGTGGTAATGGATATAGTGGTCACAAACATCCCACCATTCTAGTTTATGAGGGAGAACATTTGAGATTGTAAAAAGAGGATAGATTTTAAATATTGTATGTGATGCTATAAAATATATGAACCACCCTATTTATTCCATTAATCAAGACTTAGGGTGCTTCATTTTGGCTATAAATGATGAATGTAATGTACAAAATAAAATTGAAGACATTGTAAATATTCCTGAGCCTTTAGATAATGATATTTGGAAAATGTATTTTGATGGAGCTTCTTTCTGAGATGGATTTGGAGCTGGAATTCTTTTTACTTCACTAGAAAATAAAATTATTATCCAGTCTTTTAAATTAGAATTTGAGGTCACCAATAATGTCGAAGAATATGAAACATTAATTCTTGGTTTTAAATTAGCAAAGAAAATGAAATTTTAGAGATTATCAGTGTTTAATGACTCAGAGTTAGTGGTGAGACAAGCTAGGAACTCTTGTCAAACTAAACATCCCAGATTGAAAGCTTATAGTAATCAAGTATGTGATTTCATAGAAAATTATTTTCAAGCTTTCAACATTATAGCTATACCAAGGAGCATAACACATAGGAATATTTTTTGGCATTTTCAACAAGTACATTCAAAGTTCCAAATTATTTTCAGCTACAGTATCAAGGTGAAGTTAGATACAGACCCTCTATCCCAGACAATGTGAAACATTGGCAGGTATTCAAAGATGATGAACAATTGAATAAATTATTACAAGCAATTGAATATTTTTCATGTTTAAATATTGGTGAGGAAAATGATGAGGAAATATCGGAAAATACATATAATCGGGATATGAATTTCAAGAAAAACATAGCATATCATGATATTATTTAGTTATCCAATAATCATATTCCAAAATTAGTTCCCCTTGATTTTATTTTTATCAAAATGATGTTCCTAATTCTTCACTACTAAATTCCCAACAAGATGATGTACATGAATGTAATATTGGCACAAAAAAAAGAAATTGAAAACATCCAAATGTCAAGAACACTGCCACAAGAAATCAAGGATAAGTACATTGAATTGTTCAAATCATACAAGGATGTTTTTGCATTGAAGTATGAAGACCTGAAAACATATGATACATCTATCATTGAACATAAGATTCCTTTAAAAACATATTCCAAAACATTTAAGTAAAAGTTTAGAAGATTTAATCCAATATTGTTACTAGTAACTGAAAAAGAGGTAAAGAAATTCCTTAATGCAAAATTTATAGCTCCACTAAGATATTCTTATTGGATAGCAAATTTTATCACTATTAGGAAAAACAATGGAGAGATAATGTTGTGTGTTGATTTTAGGAATCCAAATAAATTATCTTTAAAGGATGATTATCCTTTACCAAACATGAATTATCTACTTCAAAATTTAATAGGATCAAATAAAATTTCAATGTTTGATGGCTTTTCAGGTTACAATCAAATAGGATCCAAAGAGCTATTGACTTGCCTTTTGTTGGAGAGACAAATAAATTCATGGTTATTTACCTTGATGATCTTACTGTCTTTTCTGAATCGGGTTCCCAACATATTAAACACTTGAAACAAGTTTTGAAAAGTGCAGGAAGTTTGAGACTTATCTTAAACCCAAAAAGTCAGTTTTTGTGTTTACTCAATTTAATGTTCTTGAATTGCAAACATAAATTATCGACCGGAGTTGGTAAACTTGTGAAGTGCAAGTGCATAATATAAGCTAGAAGACATTCCTACTCTCAATTTATTATGATGATTGTCATTTTATGTTTTGTCCTTGATGAATTTGATGGAATGAACTAAATATCGTGAGGACTTTAACTAAATTTGAATTTGACTAAGTTCTAAAAATTACAATAAATATCTTTTTTTCAGTCCTAACTAATTTATTTGTTAGTATCTAAAAATTAATTTGAGAGAACTAGAATTCTAGAAAAGAAACAACTCTGATATCTTTATGTCTTTTTAGAAATTTTATGTAAATGGAAACTTAAACCAAAGAATAGATGAATCACTAAATTTTCTGAATCATTATAAAGTAATTATTATGCCTCAAAAAAGAAAATTTCTATGAACTACTTAATATCGCAAGATAGAACCTGATGAAAACAACGAAGTAGATCTTCTATTGATCTTTAAAATGTGTCTCACACCATAAAACTAATCTACTATAAATTATTGTTGAATGAAAAGAAACTATGATTATCCTTGCATTTTAACCATTCATAAAACAAACCTACATGAACTGAAAACAAATCATTTGAACATCTATTTAACAAAATGAAATTCTGGAAATGATTATGGCATCTAATTTAATGAAAAATGACAAAACAAATTAAGTATCTATACTAAGAAATCATAAAACCAATCAAGCATTTACACTATGGAATTATGGAAATAATACAGTGAAAGCATAACTTGAAAATTAAGCAATAAATGATAAAATCAAAACTATGAAAAAGCATCTAAATGTAAAATCATATAAAATACACCCTCTTCTGTTGCAGGGGCCCTCTACAATAGATGGTGTTGAATCTGATCTTTACTAGTTGTGCATTAGAAATCCACAATACTTCTTCATTCCAAATAAGAAAACAAAGTTTACATTCATATCATAATTCGCGTACCGCCAATACAATTGCTGACCTGATATTTATAAAAGCCTGTCATTAATTGTTTGGAGGTTTTTACGCCTATTAGGACTTAACAAATTCTATCTAAAACTCAAAAAATAGGGTTTTGTTACTTAATGATTTGCTACGTGGTAGAGCAAATCATGAAGCGTAATGGCTTCAGACTCCTGGCTCGCTTGTTCCAATGCTAGTTGACCGCTCCTTTGACCATGTATCTAGAAATTTCCTACTTGATTTGGGTTGTTTATTGACACATAAGGCATTATTTTCTCACACAACTACAAAATAGGGATCCAAAGAACCTGAAATATCTCCCAAATGGTAACGAATTTGGGAAAACCACTCATGGAAAACTTAATTGGGACCATTCTGAGCAAAACCATGTTTTTGTTTTCTGATATTCACTTTCATTTGCTCAGAAAAAAGAGTTTGAAGTTGACTGGTCAAAACTACTGCGAGTTTCCCTTGATCTTTGCCTGGAGGTCCACCTATGCGAGTTGGGTGGAATTTGACCAATCACAATCTATATTGGAGCTTCTAGAAACAATGCCCATGTGTTGGATTTCATTCTAGAGTGGTGCTACTATCTCAACCATGGAAGTAGCTATGGAAACTTGACAAATCTACAACAACTTGAACTTCCTAAACTATCATTAGTAAAACCATGCAAAAGTCTTCTTAATTCATTAAAAATAATGGAAATAATAATAATAAACCATGTAAACATGTATGCGGAAATTTGGTGCATTTTATGGAGGAATATGGTTAAAATTGCTAACAATGGATGAATGGAATGATGTAAAATGTATAGTTTGGTTAATGGAATTATGACAATTTAGAGGCACAACATTCCCCCACACCGAAGATTTTGCATCTCCTCATGCAAATAAAGCATTGCAAAGTTTTATAAGCCAACTAGTCCCTTGTGTTCCTTTATTCTGTCATTTCAACTACATCCTTGATCAAAGCTCCAAGAGAGAAATATTGAACCTCTATCTCAATAAGATGCACTTTTCTCTCTTAGTTTTTCAAGATTACAGATCTGGTAGCATAACTCTTTGTTTCCACATTTGCTTGTTGTGTCATAAGAAAGAAGAATTACCCATCCTCCTTTGAAATTCAAATAAGTTGAAGTCTTCACATACTAGGTTGCTCATGGATGTTATAAAGGTAAAAGCAATGCTTGTTGATTTGTTCTTCTCCAATAAAACAAACATCCCACCATTACTTATTAGCTCCTTGCACATTATCATATACAACTTGTGTGAAGGGAAAGGGTGCCCACAAAGTAGCACATCCAAGTACATTTTCATTGTTGTAAAAGCCTTTGCAAATTGTTTGTTTTTCAAATATAACTCTTTCAATAACTTGGAAACTATTTATGAGGTTCTTGTCACTACCAACTTATGCACAATTTGTTCAATCCTTCGTAGAATGTCATATTGTGAAGAACACATCAAGACTCTTACTATATCCATATAATGTGTTTTCCCTCCTTGTAAAAGTCATCCCATTAGCATGGTTGGAAATGATCATAAATTGCAGCCCATAATGCTTGTCTTCTTATCATCCATGCACAGAAACCTTTTTTTATATAAATCAATTCTACTTCAACAATGTTATCAAATAGTTTCTTCAAGAACTCACAAACTAATGAAATAAGAAGACTTTCCAATGTGAAGCTTTGACAATATGAGTTGTACATAACACAAAATAAGAGTTGTAGGTGAAGTTTGTACAATTTATCAAAGCCTAAAATATACTTCCAAGTGATTTCAAGAGTGTGAACAAAGCCTTCTTGCAACCTTCTTCTTATTGTGGCTTTGTACTCATCATTTCTTGGCTTCCATTAGAAATATGAAGAGAACAATATGACACATAATCCAAATGCCGCATGTACTTTTTGATCATGTGCTACAACCATGTACTATTATGGTTCATTAAGAAAATCATCTCCACATTTGAATTAGTCTCATATGAAGGCAAAAAAGGTCAAATTGTTCATCAAGAAGATACAAGTCAATTTATATTGCATCAATAAGAGAAATTTAAACATGAGCATGGTGGGAGACAACATTATTACTAGGGCAAACATAAGACCTTATGAAGGAAAAAAATTATGCAATAATGGGATGGGGTTCAACCATAAGAAGGTTTGTAGAGTATCCAATAAGGAATGAAGGATGGAAAAAAATATTGGGATTGATTATGCATGCAAAGTAGAATATGAATGAAGGATTGAGAAAATGGTTTGATGAATGTGGATATGATAAGGTGAAATACATAGAACACATGATTTACAATAGCTTTTGTTATTACAATTTCCAAAATTTTTAACAACTTAAAACTTTTAAGGCTCCATTTACCTCAAGTTTATCTTTTGGAATTGGAGAAGATAACACGATCTAATGGTTGATTTGGCGTTAACTTGGCTTAGGTTCTCTGCTCCATGATGCGTTGACCTAGCTCCACAAAATGTATCTTTTTCATGTAGCATACTTGTTTTTCCCATTTCTCTCAAATATCAAATCATACTCTTTTG
Organism: Pinus taeda; assembly: GCA_000404065.3. Classification (NCBI taxonomy): domain Eukaryota; kingdom Viridiplantae; phylum Streptophyta; class Pinopsida; order Pinales; family Pinaceae; genus Pinus; species Pinus taeda. The sequence goes on from APFE030010837.1 coordinate 145,165, forward strand.
AAATTTTCTTATATTGTTGCATTAATATTATACATCTGCCTGCAGAATATCTCGGCCAACGGGTGCACAAATTTTGATAAAATTGAGAAATGGCTGTAGGTGAAACTGAAAATAATTTCATGAAAAATACCTACTGGAATTTCTTGAAATGTTGTATATTTATTTACCCTACCTCAATGCATTTCCCATAAAATTTTTAGAACCAATGGATGTACAGTTTACAAGATATGGTCAAATTAATTTTTGCCCTATTTCACCCTTTACGTTGCCCAACGTTGCAACAAAAACATATGCCACGAACTCATTTTAAGGCCAAATTGAGTGATTCAAAAGGGAAATGGTGTATTTTTACCTTTTTTTACCACTTCATGACTTTAGAATCCCATTTTGATTAATAAAATACGTTTTTGTGCAAAAATACTAAAATTTGGCCTAGTCTATCCATAATGGTGAAAAATGAAAATCTACCTTAAAATCCTGCTAAAAAGTCCTAGGAAAATGCAATATTTTGGAATTATGTTCGTGTTATACTCAATTTACCATATTATGAGAAAACCCAGAAGCTCATAATTTTTTATTTCTGCTCCAATATTCTGCAATTTTTGTGCCAAAACTGCCTCTGGAAAAATATGCTACAGCGAAAACAGGTTGCTACAGCAATAGTCGCAAAAACTTTAACTTTTCGTAGTTGGTTGCGAAAAATCTCAATTTTTTCAACAAGTATTTTTCTCCGAGTTTGAACTTATTGTTTGGATTGTGAACTGCATGCTAAAGTAGAAACCATGAAACATAATGCATATTGAATGAGATAGGCTCAATTTTATTGTTTTGCTTGAAAATGAAATGAATGAAAAATTGTTGTAATGGTGCCATCATGCCATTCTTGAATGACAAAAATATGAACATCCTGCTACAAGAAACCAATAAAATAAATAGTTGCAAGTTGTTTTTGATTCCATAAAACCATTAGTCTTCATCAAAAACCAAAAATCATGGTACAATTCTTACCATGCGAATGAATGTGTTGAATTCAAGCATGGAAAGAAATCATTGGATTATCGATCATTAATGAAAATCATTAACCAATGTGATACAACTCGCCGATAATGTAAATGAATGTTAAGGTACCTGAGTGCATCTTGATAGGGATGAATGAATGTGTTGAAGTCGAGTCACCTACAAGGTCTAACAATCAAGAGACATTGTTGTATTCCCGGTATTGTCAACGAGGAGGCTTGCCATTGATGTATGCAAGTTCCAAGGCACTCCAAATAATCTTTGATCTTGATCCCAGATAAGGTGTTGAGGTCGATGGGACAAGATCTATTGGAAGGTGGGCCTTAAGGAATCCCACATCAACCAAATCGAGCATAAAACCAAAAATGATTTGAAGAACCATAATAAAATATTGAAACCATCATGAAATTGTAGAACTTATTGTGAACTTTGCTTGCGAGTTTCCTAGTTTTCAAGCAAATCTCATGTCCAATTGCGCCAGCAAGCTGGTTTTCACAATAGGACTTATTTTTCTCTTTATATATATGTCCTACTCTACTTGAAAAAGAAATCTCGTTCAAGTATATGAATACTTCAAATAGAACCATGTGTGTAACAAGATGATAGATAAACTCATATGTAGGTTTGAAATATACTCTTTGATATGTTCCAGTATATGAGAGACCAACTGCCTTGATTGAGATGATGTTAGAATATATTGAAGAATGGAACACTGGGATCCAATGACTGTCTTAAACCAAGATTCAATTTAATCTTGTCTTCCTTGGCTTCCTGCTATCATGCCATACAAGTCTTTAGAGATGTGATCTTCATTCAAAGAATCTAGCGATATGTATTCATGAAACTTTTCAATCTCAAGTTATAACAACTGCTCTTTATCGACATGCATCCATGATTCTTGGACCTTATCTAAGTCTTACTCTTTTGGTTGTTGTTCTTAAACGGCAGTTGGTGAATCATTTTGCAATATCTCAACATTGTAAGTTGATTGAGGTGTTTTATCATTAGGAAATCGAAATGGTTGTGCAGGTAGTTGAGCGGGAATGGATATTTGGGGTGTTTGTGTGCATGGTAATGGGAAAGGCTAAATTAAGATCAAGTGAGGGTGAAACTAATGTTGTGGTGAAGGTGAATTATATGGATAATGTTGATATTGGTATTGAGGATAGTGAGGGAAATATTGAGGATATGGTGGATTTCCTCTGTAGGGCCTTTGCCAATTTTGTTGCCAAGATTAGTGTTGAGGTTGGGATGGTCAAGGTTGCAAAGGCAAGGGTGTATTCCAATTACCTTGAGACTGTTGTGCATAACCTTGAAATTGTGCATAAGGATATTACATCATAATGGGTTGATGAGGCTGCCATAGCCCTCTTGGAGCTACATAATAGAGTTGTTCTTCTACTTGATTTGCTCTATTATCCTTCCTAGTAAACTGCCTTTAACCCTGGTAATGATGGGAAATATTTAGTAGTATGTGATCTTGCACAAATTTTATAATTTTATTGTTATCAAGTGGACATTCATGCAAAGCATGTTTCTTTCTACATTTAGGTAAAAATATAAATGAAGCAACATTCTCAATTTTTTGCTTGTTTTTCATTCTTAGAATATCCCTTTGTTCATTTAAATTACCAAGAATGTCTAGAAAATTGTTAAATCTAGTTTGATTTACCTATTCTGTTGTCGATTTACTCACTCTTGCCATAAATGCATCTTGAAGGGATCTTACCTACTTTGCTTTTCCTCTTGATATGTTCTTGCATAGTTCACAAATCTCTTGAAATGGAAATTGATAGACATCTATTTTTCCCACTAGGTTAAGAAGATCAATCCATTCATCCTTTATAACATTTAGTAGGATAGTTTTTAATGTGTCTGATCCTAAATTATGAAATTAAGATCTTTTTATATTATAAGTAAATCTCTCCACTAAGTCTTCTAAGTTTTCATCCTCTTTTTGGTTCATCTTAAAGACTTCATTTCTAAGGTCATGGTGTATGCAATAATCTTTATATTTTTCCAAAAATACTCTTTTCATATCATCCCATGTCCTTATAGAATCTTTTCCTAAATTCACGAACCATCTAAGAGCTTTATCCTTCAATGTTGTTAGAAACAAGTTCAATTTTTGAATGTGTAATAAGTAGCCATAAGATCTGAAAATAATTTCAAATTCAAAAAGAAAAGTTTCTAGGTCTTTTGATCTCATACCTTTGAAGTTAGGAAGTGCGGATGGAGGGATGTTCTTCACCTTTGAAGTTAGGAAGTGCGGATGGAGGGATGTTCTTCATATGAACATTCACATCAGTTTCTTGAATGGGAAATCCAAAAGGATTTTCCTCAGTCTCATCATCTCCATCCATTTCTTCAAGCTCCTTTGGAATCTCTTCTTCTACCTGCAAAAATAAGAATTCATGATGTGGATGTGTGGCTCCTACTGCACCACGTGATATAATGGTGGTGGTAGGTGATTGATGGTTTTTATTTTCTATTTATTTAATTTTTCCTAAGAAAGAAAAAGACTTCTATGTACACTTTCTCGGAAATGGCACCAAAATGTTTAGTCAATTTAATGTTCTTAAATTGCAAACATAAATTATCAACCAGAGTTGGTAAACTTGTGAAGTGCAAGTGCACAATATCCGCTAGAAACCATTCTTACTCTCAAATTATTATGATGATTGCCGTTTTATGTTTTGTCCTTAATGAATTTGAGGAACTCAACTAAATATTGTGAGGACTTTAACTAAATTTGAATTTGACTAAGTTCTAAAAACTACAAGAAATATTTTTTTTTAAGTCCTAACTAGTTTATTTGTTAGTAGCTAAAAAAAAAATTAAGAGACTAGAATTCTAGTAAAGAAACAACTCTGATATCTTTATGTCTTTTTAGAAATTTTATGTAAATGGAAACTTAAATCAAAGAATAGATGAATCACTAAATTTTCTGAATCATTATAAAGTAATTATTATGCCTCAAAAAAAGAAAATTTCTATGAACTACTTAATCTTGCAGGATAGAACCTGATGAAAACAATGAAGTAAATCTTCTATTGATCTTTAAAATGTGTCTCACAACATAAAACTAATCTACTATAAATTATTGTTGAATGAAAAGAAACTATGATTATCCCTGCATTTTAAGCATTCAGAAAATAAACCTACATGAACTGAAAACAAATCATTTGAACATCTATTTAACAAAATGAAATCCTAGAAATGATTATGGCATCTAATGTAATGAAAAATGACAAAAGAAATCAAGTATCTATACTAAGAAATCATAAAACCAATCAAGCATTTACACTATGGAATTCTAGAAATAATACAATGAAAGAATAACTTGAAAATGAAGCGATAAATGATAAAAACAAAACTATGAAAAAACATCTAAATGTAAAAACATGTAAAATGGAACCTCTTCTGTTCCAGGGACCCTCTACAATACATGGTTTTGAATCTGATCTTTACTAATTGCATATTAGAAATCCAAAATACTTCTTCATTGAAAATAAGAAAACAAAATTTACATTCATATCATAATTCACGTACCGTCAATTCAATTGCTGACCTGATATTTATAAAAGCCTGTCATTAATTGTTGGGAGGTTTTTACACCTACTAGGACTTAACAATTTCTATCTAAAACTTAGAAAATAGAGTTTTGTTGCTTAGCAATTTTCTATGTGGCAGAGAAAATCATGAAGCGTAATGGCTTTGGACTCCTGGCTCGCTTGTTCCAACGCTAGTTGACCACTCCTTTGACCACGTATCTAGCAATTTCCTGCTTGATTTGGGTCATTTATTGGCAGATAAGTGCAATGTTTGCTCAGGCAACTACAAAATAGGGTTCCAAAGAACCTAAAATATCTCCCAAATCGTAATGTATTTGAAAAACCCACTCAATGCAAACCTAATTGGTCTCGTTCTGAACAAAACCCATGTTTTTGTTTCCGATATTGACTTTCATTTGCTCAATTAGAAAATGTTTGAAGTTGACTGGTCAAAACTACTGCGAGTTTCCCTTGATCTTTGCCTGGAGGTCCACTTGTGTGAGCTGGGTGGAATTTGACTAAACACAATCTATATTAGGGGTTCTAGAAACAATACCCATGTGTTGGATTTCATTCTAGAGTGGCGCTACTACCTCAACCATCGAAGTAGCTATGGAAACTTGACAAATTTGCAGCAACTTGAACTTGCTAAACTGTCATTCGTAAAACCATGCAAAAGTCTTCTTAATTCATTAAAGATAATGGAAATAATAATAATAAACCATGTAAACATGTATGCGGAAATTTGGTGCATTTTATGGAGGAATGTGGTTAAAAATGCTAACAATGGATGAATGGAATGATGTAAAATGGATAGTTTAGTTAATGGAATTATGACAATTTGGAGGCCCAACAATTTGGCATGAAGGAAGGAAAATTATCGGGACACATTATTTCAAAGGGAGTCATAATATATCCCAAAAGAGTATCAGCCATTCAATTGATCAGATTGCCCAAAATGAAAAAAGAGATTCAAGAATTCTTAGGGAGGATTAATTTTCTAAGAAGATTCATAGCTAATTATGTTGAAATTGTAAAGGACATCATTGACATGCTCAAGAAAATTCATGAAGTTAAATGGAATGCACAATCCAAATTTGCATTTTCCAAAATTAAATAGGCACTACCAGAAGTACCAACGTTAGCCAGTCCAGACTACTCAAAGCCCTTTTGTATTTTCTCTTTTGCATGAGATACCACAATAGTAGTTGTTTTACTACATAATAATGAAGATAATTGTGAGCTACCAATTTCTTTCTTGGTAAAGTCATGAGGGATGCTGAAATAAAGTATGATATTATTGAAAATTAGGCCTATTCTTTCGTTTAGGCTTTGACGTTTTTCAAAGCCTATGTAATGTATTCTAAAATAAAAACATATGTGCCCAAAAATGTCATAAAGATAGTATTGACTCAACCTAATACAAATAAGAAAATGGGAAGGTGGATAGCCAAAATTTTAGATTTTGATTTGGACATCAAACCACCAAAGCTAGTGAAAGGACAAGGATTTCCTAAATTCCTAGCATAATCAAATTACAAATTTTAAGGTATTAATTCAATTATGCAACTATCAAGTAAAACTATGGAGAATAATACACAAGAACCTTCTCCTAATGAAGAAAAGAAGAACCCAAAAGAAACCTCCTCTATTTCAAACCCACAAAAACTTATTTTTCACATTAGTTACAAATTCCTTATATCATATTGGTATAAGGATATTATTCATTTTTTACAAACTTTCAGTTGTCCTCCTGAATTCACAAAAAATCAATGCATATGTCTCAGACTCAAGTCCATGAAATATTGTATAGTTAATGCTAATCTGTATTGGAAAGATCCTTTGAGTATCGTTTTGTTGTGTTTGACTAAAAGTAACACAGAGGGAGTGATTGAGCAATTCATGAAGGAGTATGTGGAGGTAAATATGCTTGGAGGGAAACTACACATAACATATTGAGGGTTGGATTCTATTGGCCAAAGTTATTTTCTCAATTTGGTTTAAGGCTCATATCTACATTATTTGACAGTTTTTACAGGTAAACATAAATTATCTTCTTTTCCTTTGATTCATGTGTTAGTAGAAGCTCATTTTTTGGAGTGGGGTTTATATTCTATTGGTGAAATAAATCCCACATCTAGCAATCAACCTAGGTGGATAACAAACTATTTCACAAAATGGGCAGAAGTTATCCATGTTAGAATGCAATCGATTCTGTAATTATGAAGTCTATTGGTGAAAATATTATATCCATATTTGGTATTCCAAGAGAAATAATTATAGATAATTCCCAAGCTTTCAATTCTATATAAATGGTTGAGTTTTTCCAGAAATACTAGATTTCTTTACAATATTCTACACCTTACTATCCACAAGGAATGGACTAGTAGATTCATCAAATAAATCTTGATCAAGGTGATTAAAAGAGTGCTAGAAGATCACAAAAAGAACTAGGATAGTCATATAAAATATGCAGTCTGGGAAAACATAGTCTCACCTAAAAGAGCTACTTGTAAATCTCCATTTCAATTGGGTTATGCAACTGAAGCCATTTTCCCAACCCAAATACCTTTTCCAGTGATGAATATCTTGCAAGAATATTATGAGCAGACTGATGATTTTTCAAAAAGATTCAATCAAATTATTGAACTTAACCAAGAAAGGGAAGAATTTAAACACAAACTTCTCTAGTATCAAGATAAGATGAAGAGTTTGTTTGATAGGAAAGACAGAGAAAGAGACTTCAGGAAATGATATCTAGTACTTATATTGGATGCAAGGAGAGAGGATAAAGGAAAATACTGAAAGTTTGACAATATTTGGTTGCGTCCTTTCAATATTGTAGAGATCAAAGGAAATAATACTTTCATTCTTTAAAACCTAGAGGGAAAATACTTCTCATTTCCAGTCAATGGGTAGTATTTGAAGCACTACATTCAATACTAAGCAAGTTTCTTTCTATTTCATTGTATATAATCGGTGTGATTTACCTTTCCATAGCAGACATGAAATTTTCTTATAATATTGACTCCATAGCCCAACGTCAAGGCAAATGGATTTGTAGGTTTTGTGCATCCCACAGGGGGAAGCAGTCCCCGGATGGAGCTAATGTTGTAACATTTTCTTGTTATAATAAAAATTCAATTTTTTTATTGATAAATGCCAAAAATATTTGTTTTATATGCACTTTCTAAATATATGGCATGACTTATAAATTCCATATATAATAAATTTTGATTTTCTTGAAAAAAGTTGAGTTTATTATTTTCTTCCAAATAAAAAGCGCTTGGTAAGCATGATGCACTTTTCAATGATCATGATCCTATCCGTGAAGATTAGCACACAATATTCGATTGCTTGATGGTTAAGAGAGGTTGGGGGTGGGGGCGGCGGGGGGGGGGTGGGGGGTAATCTGCAATGGATGGTTTTCCCCAAACCGGAAAAATGATGTATCACGTGTTGGTGAAATACACCCCCCCCCACCCAGAAAAGGCCTCTAGTATATGTTATCCTTCCCGCTAAATTTAGTTTTTCCGCCAGTTTAAACTTTCACGAACTATATTTGTCACCATTCTATTTCTCAATAACCATTTGAAATAATTTTGTTGTTGGTCAACATATATGCCATTTGATTCATCTTGATTCATTTATCTATTATAAAATTTTCTCTCGCCACCTTCGCTATCATTTCTAATGAACCTGAGCAGTGGATTGTGCCTAATCGAAGAGATCACTTGTAGAGGCTTCAACGTTTTTTCCATGAGTCATGCAATTTCTTATGTATCTTCCATTTTCTTTCAAAATGAGCACGTAGAAAGGAAAGGGGAATCATCTCGAAAACATGTGTCATCTGCAAATCCTATGTTAGGCCCTTGTACTACTAGTGTAACCCCTTATTATTATTAGTACAACCCACTTATTATATTTATGTACCCATATAGTGCCCATATTGTTACTATTGTGCCCCATAGAAGCCCACTATTGTTATTATTGTGCCCTTACATTATTATTGTTATGTCGGCTCTGATTATGTTATGACCCCTTAGACTCCTATATATAGAAAGGAGGTATTTCCATTTGTATCATCCAAGAATTGTTCATTTATGTAATGTAAAGGAGGTTTCCCCCTTGAAGAGGCTACGTTTTAAGGCGTTGATCTATCTTTTCTATCTTTTTCTTGAGCTGGTTCCATAACATTTGGTATTAGAGCTTTGGATTCTAGGGTTTTGCTGCTCCAAACAGGTCATTGTGGCATTTTCGCTATAACTTTTTTCTACAACGTTTCAGAAGTGAAAACAAAAACCCATTTGAGAAGACATCGCGTTGAAGCTTGGGTCCAAATTTCAGAGCTTTTTGCGCTATATTTTTAGAGATATGATCTGAGGAAGTTGGTCTTTTTGCAGACTCCTGAATTGCATTCCAAACAGGTGACTTGGGGAAAATCATCATAACCTTCTCTCTAAGAATCAGATTGAAATTTTGTGAGAAGGTATAGAAAGAGGACAAACTTTAGTTTCTTGCATATATTGTTTAGATCCAAAGGTCAAAACAGTGACTCGTGGCACGTCGTACAATTTTGCTCTACTCAACTAGTCTATAATCAAGTCATCTTGGGAGATTGTGCATAACTCCTTCTTGGAGAATCCAATTTGGATCATACTAGTGGGATTGGAAAGAGGACATAGAGGGCTACTATAGGTCACAAGTTTAGAACTTAAAGATCCAAAAGTATAGAGTTACAATCGTTTCAATATCAAGCTCCTAAAATCAAGAAAAAGCAAGATGAGGAAGTTTGATGGCAAGGATCCGGTAAATTGGATACTTCAGATGGAGCAATACTTTGATATACATGGTGTACCACTGTTACAAAAGGAATGTATTGCATTTTTATATTTAGAACCAGATAAATTTTTATGGTATGAAGGGCTTTGTTCTCGTAAACAACTTATTAAGTGGTCATTTTTCATGGAGGAAATGATAGCACATTATGAGGATACAAAGAGCAACACCTTCTTTAGAGCAACACCACAACAATTGGAAAGAGTAAAAGGGCTTTGTGACATAGTGGACAGCAAAATTATGGAAACCAGGAAACATACCCCTCACAACTATAAAGATGGAAGTGTTGTTTCTCCTAGCCTTCCACAACCTACAAGGGTTACACCACAACAATTGGAAGAAAAAAGAGAAAAGGGGATTTGTTACAATTGTGATATCAAATGCACTAAAGGTCATAAGTGTGCTGAGAAGAAATTATTTTACATAGAATATGAAGAGGAAGAAGAAAAGGATCAAGAAACATCAAAAGAAGAGGATATATGCCAGGACCCCACCCCAGAGAGAGAAGAAATGAATCAGACCATATCTTGTAAAGCATTGGCAAGAATCACCACTCCTCAAACTCTCAAGATAGAAGGACATATCAAGAAGTAAAAGGTGCAAGAAGTGAAAGATCACATCTAGAAAGAAGAAATGAATCCAACCATATCTTGTAATTCATTGGTCGAAATTACAACTCCTCAAACTATCAAGATAGAAGGACATATCAAGAAGAAAAATGTTCAAGAAGTGAAAGATCACATCGAGCGTCAAGAAATGAATCCAACCATATCTTGTAAAGGGTTGGAAGAAATTACCACTCCTCAAACTCTAGAGATAGAAGGACATATCAAGAAGAAAAAGGTTCAAGCAGTGAAAGATCACATCAAGCAT
>APFE030010837.1:155467-183465 GCA_000404065.3 Pinus taeda
CACAAGCTAAAGCTGCAAATGATCCCTCTTCCACGCGAGGAGATGATAAAGTATCGAAGTTGACCGACCTCAATCAAATCCTTATGAAAGAAATCACTGGCTTAAGAGAAGAAAAAGTTGTTTTGTCCACAAATGTCACTACATTAGGATTAGAAATTGAATCTACAAGGAAAATGATTGAAGAATGGAAGGAGGTTGAGAAAGAATTGAGAAAAGAACTTGCAAAGAAAGATGCCGAATGCGAAGCTGACATTTCTCAAATACACAGACAACTGCAGGACGCTAAGAAACAATTGAATTCTGAAATTTCCGTGAAAGAAGAGGAGTGTAGAGCAGTTAATCTTGATCGAAAGAATCTCGAGGCAACTGTTTTGCAGTTGAAAGATAAAATTGAAGAGATATCTGCAGACTTAGAGGTAACCGCTAAATCTGCGAAATGTGAAAAGGAAATGCTTTTATCCCAGATTATAGCTGCCAAAAAAGAGACTGAAAAAATCACCAGCAGTAGCCAAATAGCAGAGGATGCTTGGAATTTGGAGAAGGAGAAAATGCTGAGCAGGTTTGCAGAACTAGAAGCTAACCTTGAGTTGATGTCCAGCGAGAAAGGTTCACTGAGCGAGACAAACAGAGAGCTAAGGACTGAAGCGGAATCTTTGAAGGCCCAATTGGTATCAGAAATTGAATCTGCAAGGAAAATGAATGAAGAATTCAAGAAGGCTGAGAAAGAATTGAGAGAACTTGGAAAGAAGGACGGGGATAACCAGGTTGCGATTTCTCAAACACTCAAACAATTGCAGGGTGCTGAAGAAAGATTCAATACCGAAATTTCCACTAAAGAAGATGAGTGTAGAGCAGTTAACCTTGATAAAAAGAATCTGGAGGATAATGTTTTGCAGTTGAAGAATCAAATTCAAGCGAGATCTTCAGAATTAGAGGCAACCGATAAAGCTCGAAAATTGGAAAAGGATCTGCTTTTATCACAGATCGTAGCAGCCAAAAAGGAGACGGCCGAGATCACTAGAATTAGCCAAATAGCACAGGAAACTTGGAATGTGGAGAAGGAGAAAATGTTGAGCAGGCTTGCAGAGCTAGAAACGAACCTTGCGTTCATGGCTAGCGAGAAAGGGTCACTAAACGAGACAAATAGAGAGCTAAAGACAGAGGCGGAGTCGCTGAAGGCCCAGTTCCTATCAGAAATTGAGTCTGCAAGGAAAATGACTGATGAATGGAAGGAGGCCGAGAAAGAATTGAGAGAAGAACTTATAAAGAAGGATGACGAATACAAATCTGCCATTTCTCAAGCAGTCAAAGAATTGCAGGAAGCCAAGGAAAGATTCAATGCCGAAATTTCTATGAAAGAAGACGAGTGTAGAAGACTTAACCTTGATAAGAAGAATCTGGACGCAACTGTTTTGAAGTTGAAAAATCAAATTCAAGTGATATCGTCAGAATTAGAGATAGCCAATGAAGATCGGAAATTGGAAACCGAAGTGTTTTTATCGCTAGATATTTCCAGGAAAGAGACTGCCGAGATCAACAGAACTTACCAAATGGCACAGGAAGACTGGAATGCTGAGAAGGAGATCCTGTTGAGCAAGCTTGCAGAGCTACAAGCAAAGCTTCAGTTGGTGGCTAGCGAGAAAGGGTTGCTGAGCGAGACGAATAAAGACCTAGAGATGGAGGCGGAGCCTTGGAAGGTCGAATGCAAAGAAATCATATTGGAACCTGGAGCAGTCATAGAAACAAGAACCCGACAGCTACGAAATCGATCAATTTCAGAGTATCTCATCAAGTGGAAGAACTTACTTACCCGCTGAAGATTCCACATGGAGGACAAGAATTTTATACAAAAGCATCAAGAACTACTCAAGCGTTGAGGACAACGCTTTTTGAAGGAGAGGGGCATGTTAGGCCCCTATACTACTAGTGTAACCCCTTATTGTTATTAGTACAACCCACTTATTATATTGATGTACCCATGTATTGCCCATATTGTTACTATTGTGCCCCATAGAAGCCCACTATTGTTATTATTATGCCCTTACATTATTATTGTTATGTCAGCTTTGATTATGTTATGATCCCTTAGACTCTTGTATATAGAAAGGAGGTCTTTTCATTTGTATCATTCAAGAATTGTTCATTTATGTAATGTAAAGGAGGTTTCCCCCTCGAAGAGGCTGAATTTTAAGGCGTTGATCTATCTTTTCTATCTTTTTCTTGAGTTGGTTTCATAACATCCTAAAATTGATGAATTAACTTTGACACATTTAGATGCCAATATTGTAGAAATTAAGTGTGAATTTTATTTGTATGGGCTACAAAATTGGGCCTTTCATAAATTTCAAGATAGCAATGATGATTTTAGCCTATGGGAATCTATGTTACCATGGTTTTTTTCCCTCACACTTATCATTTCCTTGAGTTTGTAACCCAGTGTGTAAATAGATATGTACCTAGTGAAAGAGGAATTATAGCTAGAAATGGAAAACCCTTGTTCTACATAACCCCTGAATATATTATCCAATATTTGCATATAAGTGTCCCAATTTCTCTACATTTTTTTTCTAGCTGAAGCCCTATTAGAAGTTTATCAAAAGCTCATATTCCACCAATGGGATTTTTATTTTTGAGTCTTTCTTTCCAGAAGGATCTGAAATTCCTCAACAAAATCCACCCTAACATTCAAATATGTTTCCTAAGATGTCTAGGCAGATTATTTCCATATTTTGTTGACTATTAAGATATCAAAATGATGAATTGGTTCATGAATCTATTTTAGGGGTTTTGTCAATTTTTGCATCTAGAAAGAAACATGCTCTTTTGTTCGATTTCAACCAGTTTATTTCCAATAACATTCATGAGTAGTTTTTAAGGTTTGGGAATGAAACAGCCTTCAAGCATTAGTCTATTTTGGTTTACTTATTTCTATATCATCAATCAGAAATATCCAAAATGCCAGTACAAAAGCAGGATATGCAAGGTAAGTAGAAGTATGTCATTTAGTGGACTTCACTCGTGAGGAAGAATTCAGAGGAATTTTCTTTAATTTATTTTGTTGATCAATTCTTGTATGCTTCATTTTTTCTCCTCAATAGTGATGTAGTCCCAAGGATTTCAACTGAAATCAAAAGAATTCTACAGTTGAGTGAACAAACCAGGGCTGGAGACTGGTATTTGTAGCAAAATTTCACAGAGATCATAGTTTATGGTTGTGAGATCCCACTATATAAATTACCAATATTTCTCCCAATGAAATTTTTTCCCTTGAATTCATAAGGCAAACTTAAATGTTGATGAAATTCATTTTGTATCAAGCAAACAAAAATCTCAATTCAAACTTAAGGCCCAAGTTGGTCCATTTATTCTTAATACTAGAGTTATTGATAAAGAGGTGAATAGTTTACTAACACAAATGAATTTCAAGATGAGTTTTAGTTGGCCCTATGACCCAATAAGGAGAATTTCAACACTAAGGATTGAGAAAAAGTATGCTCCTTATATTCATGCTCCTAAACCAGAGATAGATAAGTTCGCCAATAAGGACACTTGGGAAGAAAACACTTTGCAAGAATTGGTAGAAAAGCGAACAATGGAATAGTCAATGGGACCAAAGGTATTATATAAACCTCAAATGAATGAAAAGGAGCTCAAGGGAACAATTCAAAATGTACCAGAGTAAAAAATGGATTACTTAAAAGTATATAAGAGGATGAAAATAAATAATGTGGAGGGAACAATGTCAGAAATTGTCCTCTAATATTTCTTCACCTACTACTATGGTCCTCTTAGGTGAGCCTGTATTCCAACTGCAAAAAGGAGAAATGAAAAAGGAACATTTTTCTTCTTTCTCTAACCAAAACCTATTCTCTAAATTCTTTGAAATGAAGAAAAAGAATGAATCTCTAAAAGCAATAACTTATAGTCAAATTTGGAAGCAAACTTCTTCCAGAAAAATAGGTTTCTTTTATCTTTAAATATTAAGAAAGGTCAATTTAAATTAGCATTTCCGGATGGTAAATTCCATGTATCTAGAGCATATGAAGATTTTAAAACCTTTGTGCTTTATTTTGATGCCAAAAAGATTCACCCAATTGATCAAATAGATTTCAAAATACACAGAGGTGAGATGATTTAATCCATTCTCACTAACTCTGCTATCAGTATGTCCAAATTACATAATACTTTCGTGAATATTTAGATAGAGCTTAATATGGAAAGAGAATCCTTTCTTGCAAAGAATATTAGGATTAAGTCTCTTAAAGATATTGTGATTAAATTAGGATTGAATCCTAAAGATATTGATTCAGCGTAAGAGATTATCAAGATGAGTAATGAAGACATTCAGGCACTTAGGAAAAGGTTGAAACTACATACAATATAACATCCACAAACATAGGAAATAGGTGAAGTAGAAAATGAGAAGGCATCTTTATTACCCTTTACAATTTAACAAAACCTGCAAATATAAAAGATGGAAAGAAATATGGAAGAATTATTAAGAGAAAAGGAACAAACGGGTAATACATTGATTCGAGTAGTAGAGACAGTTTCAATGGGGTATGACACTATAGAAAGATTATCTGAAACATTATCTTCTCTTTCCCTAATGAATGTCGTAATTGAAAAAATAAAATAAAAGTTGGATAGAGAATAACAAAATAAAATCAAGTTAGATAATTCTTTAGTGGTCGAGATACAAAAAGCTTCATGTTTACAAAAGTAATTAGAACATTATTTGATTATTTCTAATAGTGTTCAACATTTTTCACAGACCAAAGAACAAATTTGGATGGAGATCTGTCCTCTATGTCTGACATTCGGTCTTCTATTGATATTATTGTAGAGCAAGAGGAATTTTTATAGAGGGAGAAAGAAGCCATTGAAGAAATCAAAATAGAACATGGAAACAAAATTGGATAGGGAATTCAAATCATTAAAGCTCTAAACACAAATTCCAAAGAAGAACTTGAAGAATTGGGAATTGAAGATAGAATAAAATTAGTATTTCAAACCAGAAAATTTCTAATGCAGAAAATCCTAATTCTAAAGACAAAGGAGAAATGTGAAAATTTACAAGTAAAAAATAATAAATTCTATAGGAAATTTTCTATTCTATAGCAAAGGGGTCTTCCATCCTTCAAGAATGTACAAAGTCAAATGGCCATAGTGGAGAAATATCAAATACTATTGAATAGGGAAGCATTGAACAAGTCATAACTTGTTTGGATCAATGGAGAAATTAGTGGTCAAAATATACTTCAGATGTTAGCTAATGATCTTTTCATTTGCTACGAAGTCAAACATTTATTCATAGTAAAACCTTCGTTAGAGAAGAACACTGAGGTAGATGAATCATATAGATAGATGATTGATCTTGGTTACCCAATAGATGAAGAGTGGGAGAATTTAGTGTTGGCATTATGACACATGTGTTGTCCTTGATGGCAACTCACTTAGATGATAGATCACAGTGCAGTAGGTCAATAACAAAGAATTAATGATGAGAGAGAGGTATACGCAGGTTCACCTTGACAAAGAAGCGTATACACGCAGGTTAACATAACAAAAGAGACGTATAATGTACACACGCACTTTCACAGAAGGAAAGGCATGTATATCTTGGAAAACTAAGTTTTGGTCCAAGGTATTTGGTCCATGGTATTTTGATCCATCGTATTGGTCCAAGGTATCTAGTCCGAGGTATTGACCCTAGGTATTTGGTCCAAGGTATTAGTACTAAGTGGTTTTGGTCCATGGTATTAAGAAAGGCCTAAAACTATAAAAGGAGAAGAAGATCGTTAGGCCAACGTGTGCAAGGATTGAATATCTGATGAAGTGTTAGATACAATATGCAAGTAATGGGTTTGTGATGCTTTGCTTGATTTGAACCAAGGATGCACCTATGTGGATGATGATCATGGAAAATTTTAGGGGTGAATTTTGGCCCTTGGGCTAAATTAAGGGGTTTTATATTTTTATTGGGCGAATATTTTTGTATCATAGTACATTGTTACAAATCGCCCCAAATTTATTGTATATAAAAATTAGGTATGGAGGTTAGCCCACCTTATTTTAAGGGAGAGGGTAAAAAAAGAAAATTTAGCCCTTGACATTAGGAGTTACAATCTTCCATTCACCCTCATTTTCAAGAAAATGTATTTATGATAGTTATAAATAAAAATATAAATACAGTGGAGGTATGGTAAATAAATAAAACATTTTTTTTTATATATTTACTCCATATGTCACCTTATATTTATGAACACGCAAGCGTGTAAATAAATAAAAATATAAATAAACTATAGGTATGGTAAATAAATAAAACCTCTTTCTATATTTAGTCCATAACCCTCTTTTTATTTAAGAAGTCTCAAAAAAGAGGTTTTATTTAATTGAATCCTATGGGCCAAATACCATATTTATAAAAGAGGTATGGTAAATTAATAAAAATATAAAGAAACAAGAGTTATGGTAAATAAATAAAACATTTTTTATATTTAATCCATAAGCCACCTTATATTTACGAACACTCAAAAAATGTGTTATATTTAGCTGAAGCCTATGGGCCAAATTATTATTAATACCATGCAAAAAAACATTATTAGCCCTAATATTAGTATTAATAAAAATAAAGATTCCACATGGTATTGACCCATGGTATTCCTATGGAATGCCCCCTATCTAAAGGGGGGAATTAAACTAGCATAGATCCATCTTTACTCTAGATCAAATATCGTGATAAGCAAACTAACATAGAGTGAAAAAATATTTGATCCCTCTCGAGGCTTGGTAGATCAAGAGTAAAAATGGATCTTGTAATTTAATGTCACTTAAACATTTTAACTTGGTTGAAATAAAAATCAATTATTAATTTTATTAATTTTTATAAATTAAAAATAGTAGTTTTTAAACTCCAGGTTTATGATAACCCATGGTATTGACCTATGGTAATACCATGGTATTCATGTGAGCATAGACTATCTAAAGGGGAAATTCTATAAGCTTAGATCCATCTTAATACTGGGTCTACCAAGTGTTGGGAGGGATAAATAAATTTCATCCCTCTAAGAGTGGTAGATGTGGAGTTAAGATGGATATAGGTTGGTTTTTATGATAATGAAGATATTAAACAGACTTAGGAAATTATATTGTAAAAAGAATCCTAAGGTGAATGGTTAAAGCTACATTTAGTCACTTCTCAAAATTTAGTAAAAAATACTCATATCTCCATTAATATTGGTTTTTCTGATTTAACAAAAAAAAGTCAAAACAATGAAATCTTAACTCTTTACACATCACCCTCGTAGAAGAGAGATAGTGGCTGCCCAGATTTCCCACCATTTTTCAAACATTCTCAATATGATATCTTCATGAAAAAGTTAAGGTACTGATCTAGGATTAGTTGTTTGAAAAATATGCTGGTTTGTACAACTTTTCATCTTCTCTGCTATTCTTAGTTTGTCGTAATGATTTGTAGAGGTTGGGTTACTGCACCATATTGTCTTAAAAGGTGGAGATTGTGCACCAAAAAGGAAATTTACAACGCTGTTAAAAATGGTATGAAGGTAGAAAATTATGCTAATAAGAAATTTAGATTGGGAGAGACGTAATTAAATTTTATTATTTAGTTGAATATTTCCAATTAAAATAATAATAAATCTACATTTATATATATTATATATTGATTGGAAGGCTTCTGATAACTATCACTTCTTTCCATTAGATCAGCTTCAAGCCTTTGGGATACCTACTACTTCATTATATTATATAGTTGGGGCTTGATACTTGTTGGCGTGTTGGGGTAAACAAACTTGATGTGTTTTTTTTTATCTCGCAGTTGGAGTCTATGGAATAAGAAAGAAATTTGATAGCTTGGAAAAAGTGGTAGCTTGACAAAAGTGGTAGAGAAAATATTAATCTCTGCTACCATGACAAACATGGCTACTAAAACTTGCAACATTGTTTGTAGGAAGTGAAAATTATGTTTCTCTTTTCCAAACATGTGTGTTAGTATATTACAGTTTAATGAATATGTTTTATTATGATCATATATGGTTTCATACTTTAACAAAACATTCGCCAAGACTTCACAATGTTTTATTATTCAATGAAAGATTTTCCAAGATCTTACAAGATTTTATAATTCAGTGAAAGATTTTCCATGACTTTACAAGATAATATAATCTGGTAAAATCGGCTCCCGTTTTGCCTATGTATCATGGGGATTTGCCCATTTATTATACATATAAATTTAGGGTGGTTCTTAAAATTTTCTCTGATGATGATGGATGATGGATCGAGATCATAATGCTTGGAATGTATTATCATTATGTGGTTTGATCATTGGCAGACTAGATCTGAATACTGTTAGGATATTCCGACACATAGGAAATAGTTAAATTCAACTTGGTCTAGTATAGAGTTAGGTATAGAGTTAGGTAAAGTGTGTTTCTTTACCGTTGTACATTTTGTAACTTACAATCCGACGGTCACGATATGTAGTGATCCGACGGTTCATTCTCTCCTCGGTATTACCGACACTTGATCCGTGGCTTGACACCCGATTGGTCCATGAATTCTATTTAAAGCGCATGGAGGGTCATTTGTAGGTTAACCGTGCATGAGAGAAGCTTATGTAAATTTTCATTCTTTTATTAATAAATTGCCTGTAGTAGCCACGTTGGCGCAGGCCGTGGACTGTTTCCCTCTCTGAGGGTTTTAACCACGTCAAAATACTGGTGTATTGATCTGTGATCTGTTTGTGAGCGGTGTCCTTCTGGTGTTCTGTCTGAGGAACTTACCCTGTAAATTCCTACAACTGTCATACCCATCTTGGAGCAATAGACATGAGGAGTCTTAAGCTACCTTTCTAGGTCATCATGGCTCCTTGCGAGAAGAACGATATCATCAACATAAAGGAGAAAAGTAATGATAATAATAGCAAGCTCGACGCCTTTGCAACCAACGGTTTCGAGACACTCCTCTAGTTTATTAATGTAAATACCAAAAAGGGTAGGGGAAAGGGGACAACCTTGCTTAACCGTGATACTAAATTTAATGTCTTTAGACCACCCTTCATTGGTCTTAAGCTTGACAATGACATTCTTGTAGAGGCAGATCACAACAATATCAGTTCGGGAGGAACCATGATCTCTTCAAGCCTCGCCCAGAGCCTATCTTGGGGGATAGTGTCGAAAGCTTTTCTAAAGTCCACAAAATAACAAAAGAGATCAGTTTTACTGTTGCAAAATTCCTTCGTGATAATCCTAAGGGTGACAAGGTGGTAAATGGTTGAGTGATGTCTCCTAAAACTAGCTTTCCCTTTAGCTCTTTTACCTTGGTTCTCAAGCCAAATACTAAGTATTTTTTCCAAAATGAGCCCATAAAACTTGGCTAGAATGTGGCTAATCATAATGGTCCTATAGTTAGAGGGAATTCTTTTGCGCCCATTTTTTTAATAATAGAAACGATTGAATTTTATTAATAAGAAGAGGTTGGGCATGCCAAACAACCTCGAGTACAATCAAGTGCGAGAATTCAGGCTCAAAAATGGCCTCCTATCCTTGCTTTGCTATGGTCCTCTTTTCTTTGATACTTTGGTACTTTCCTGAGTTAAGTTAAAACCCACAAAAACTAAGTTCCACGGGCCAAATTACAAACCCACATAAATTAAAATGTTTTTGCTTAAAACCTGTCTTGTCCCGCGTACCTGTGTGGTCAATTTAGAGTGTCCTAAATCGCTGTATTAATTGTCAATTCGGGAGTCGTAAACTGTTGAAGTGCGGCGCACTATATGTGCAAGATAACCTATTTCTTATTTTTTTGTCGTTTTTGAGTTTTTGTTTTGTTTTTGGTTTATTCATGTTGATTCCCTAATGTGAGATGGAAATTCTAAAAGACAAGTATGATATAAATGTTCAAGGAAATGATGTCTTTTAAAATGATTTTCAAAACTTCAAACTTTTTTAAAAACATGCGATGATGAAACTAATTCCTAAAAAGGGAGTGAAAATATGCCACTATTCTAATTAAACAACAGTGAGCTAGTGACCATGAAACTCATTATCCTTGCTGCCATGAAAATATAATAAAAAATGAACTCAAAGAAATCCAAGAATTGCAAGCAAAGTAAACTAAAATCAAATTACATCAACTCATACTCTGACCCCTCACCATTCGACTCGCTCTGGCTTTAGGAGGTAATCATAAACAACTTGAGCAATCTGATATCTAATTTGCAGAAAATAAAACTAATATCAAACTACACGCTCATACTTCAATCCCTCACCATTTGACTTGCTCTGGCTTTAGGAGGTAACTGAAAATGACATGAGAAATTCAATAACTAACTTGCAGAAAAATAAACTAATATCAAACTACGCATTCATACTTCAATCCCTCACCATTTGACTCGCTCTGGCTTTAGGAGGTAACTGAAAATGACATGAGCAATTCAATAACTAACTCGCAGAAAAATAAACTAATATCAAACTACGCATTCATACTTCAATCCCTCACCATTTGACTCGCTCTGGCTTTAGGAGGTAACTAAAAATGACATGAATAATTCAATATCTATCTTGCAGAAGAGTAAATGAGAAAAACTGAAATAAATAACACTGTGCTGGAACTAAAAACTAAAGGAAATGAAAATCAACAGAAGGACAAGAATGATTCCATGTCATTAGTCATTAGAAAACTATGTGCAAATGTCTGGGCTGCCTATTGTAATCTGAAACAAAAGCACTGACCAGTTAACAATATAGAAAATGTGAAAAGCTATGGACAACCATCAAACTTAATACCATAAGAGAAGTGATATATATACAAGTGAATGATTATGGCATAACAACATAAAGAAATAAAACATGAAACTCTACAGTAATAAACAAGACCTCGGCCTGTGCAGGGGCCCTCTGCACAATTCTCGGACAATCAACGATCAACCATGAATTGAGCTCAAAAACAGAGTCTTCTCATGTATTAAAATGCAATCATTACACAGTGATAAAGTTACGGCACAATGGGTTCCTTTACAGTCAGAATTACATTATCAAAAAGCTAACTAATATGCGTATGAGAACACATTATTTATAACAGAGGATAATATAACTATTTTCCTTCATTCGGTGTTGATACAAGACATGTAAACAACCACGTCCCGAGATTTAACGCTATGGATGCCGTGAGGATTCAATCTTTGGAAGGTGGATGTTGGATCTGGTCCATGGAACAGTCCACAGGTGTTAAATTGTCCCCCGAGATCTAGGAACAACCACGCAAAGCTTCACGTGGTGAAAAACAGAGTTTTATCACCGTAGGACTCTTGAGTTGACCACCACTTTGCCCACCATTGACTATGGCCTTTTATGATGAATTCGACTGAGCCAATAGGACTCAGTCCATGTCCACGTCGGTTGCAACTTGCCCATGTGGCTCGATTCACCTGAAGACACCTGCAATATAGACTTTGACAAAACAGCTGCGGAAACTTGGGCTGGCTGCGAAAAGTGACAAGATTCCACAGCTTATAAACAAAAATCTAGTTCAAATAGCAACATAAACACATAGTCAAGAAACCACTTTAAATGCCCTTTTTTAACTAATATGAAATGATACTGATGACTTAGGAGGTTCAGATGAATGGGAAGAAGCTAGAAAAAGGTGTAGGAAAAATGCAAGTGTGGGACTCAACATACCCCCACTGTGAAGGTGTTGCATGTCCTCATGTAACCAAAATTTGGATTATCTCCCCTTCAAACCATATGTTCTGAAGCTTCTACCAGTACATCCTGTCCTCTTCCTCTCTTTCTTGGTGTTGCTAACATCCTGGGCTTCTTCATCAAGCATCTGAATTTAAGATTAACCAGTGCTCTACTTATTTTCTTGCATTTCTTCTTCAATTTATGTTATTTTTATGCCATAGTCCCAGGTGTAGCATAGTGTTGTCATGGATGATCTTGTCCAGTCTGCTCTGCTCTTTGAGTGCTTCATTTTCATTTTTAATATGTCGATTTAAAACCTCCAACTCAAATATTTCTTGTTTCAATGATTGGACTAGGGCTTCTTGTGCTATGTGAGGTTGAGTGGATGACGTGCTGGGACCCATGGCTGTTCTTTCCAAGGATTCTATGTAATCATACACTTGTTGCTGCTTTGGATTTATTTCGGTGTCGTTTTCCTGGGGTTGTCCCCAAAATGTTGTGGAGGAGAATTGACTTCAAATTCTGGCTGAAAAGGACTCATGTCATCACCTTGAGGACTAGTTTCAACATTTGCCTGAGAATGAGGTGGACTACTACCAGCTAGAGTTTGTTTAGGTGTTCCTTCTCCCAAATCAACAAAATGGGGTCCTTTTGTTTGTGTTTTTCTCCATTTTCCCTTAAGCCTACTGCTTCTTCTTACATATTGCGGACTATTGTCTTTTTCCTTCCGTTTTCCTTTCCCTTTCTTTTTGGCCATAGCTGACTGTTCCTGAAGGTGAACCAATCTCTCAGACAATACTTGATGGTCTTCTTCTGAGGAAAGGGTTTGATGCACAACCTCAATGCTTCTTTTCTCCTCTAATTTTGTTGGATTTTTATCCTCAGTCTCTTCCTTCCTCCTTTTACACAGTCTTTCTTCCCTACTAGTTTTCTCAATTGTGTTAGTAGGAGTCTTTTCCTTCCCCCTTTTAGATAGTCTTTCTTCCCTACTAGTTTTCTCAACTGTGTTAGTAGGAGTCTTTTCCTTCCCCTTTTTAGACAAACTTTCTTTTCTCTCAACTGTGTTAGTAGGAGGGCTTTGAGTTTTATCATCTGTTTTCTTTCTTCTAATTCTTTTTTATGTACTACCTTCAGGGGTTTCTTGGGGTTCCTCAAAGAAATTTCTAATTAAAAATTGCTCCCAAGTATCCTTTTTCTCCTTTAATTGTTTTTCTATCAGGATTTTTATGAGACCATGGTGATACAAATGTGGTTCTACGTCCCCCAGATACTTTTGGATGGTTACAAACATCTTTTTCAAACTGCTTACTAAGAAATATGGCAGATTAAGGATCTGGTTGTCTAGGAAATTCATTAACAAACGTGCGTGATACATGTACATTGCTCCAAAATGTCCCTCACAGGTGATAAATTTTTGAATAACTAACAATAAGCTAGCCCATTCTTCTTTTAAAACATGAACAAGAATTCCCTTTTTGAAAACGGTGAGATCCATACCTGGGTCACGTAAGATAACTCTCCAAGCTTCATCACCAATGCCCCAGTTGTTAAACTAGCGTTCACCTCCCTAGGGAAGTTATGTGGAAGCTACTATTGATGCTTCAGTTACTGTGAATTTTAGGTCTCCAATTTCCACCTCTAGTCCATCAAAAGACCTTGCAAAGGCCTTTGTAACCTCCCTATGGTAGCCTTTGAATTTATGGATAAAACGTAACCACCTGGCCTTCTTCAATATATCTTTCACTTGCGGATATCCTTCAATAAATTTAGGTCCCTCTGGTTCTGCCCTCAACAACCGTCCCATCCTTCCTTCTGTTCTTGAAAACTCGTCTGAATTAGCAGAGATGGTCAAGGTTTATGAAGGAGACCAGCAACTGTAAGCGGATATCAGAGAATAGGTGCATGGAATGAAGCAGAACAGAGAACAAAATGGGGTGAAGGCTTATGTGAGCATAGTGTAAATGAAGTCGTGAGGTCAATAGAATAGTAGGGGGAGCAAGTGCATCCGACAGTTTTTAAAATTGGGTGGTTGTAGAATGGACGCAAGCACGTTTATAAAATGGCTACAGATTTTGTGCGGCTGAAAGAAGCCGTAGTCAAATCAACCATGATTCATAATGACAAATGGAGTGTGAGAATATTTCCAAACTTGAGTTAAATCCAAAAATTTAATCATAAGACCATTGGAAAATAAATGCATGGCTTATGGAGGAATGGCATGGAATGAAATGGTTATAGAGGCGATTTCGTTTAATCATTTCATATAGTTGAGCTCGTGATTTAATAATTATGCAAAAATGTTTTAGAATGCCATTTGAAATAAAGTTTTGTTCATACCTTTGGAATTCTTGTCATTTTTCCTTAGTCTTCAATTAGTTGCTCCTCGTTGGTGCTTTTGAATTCCTTATGTCTTCATAATATATCCTCATACCTGCATTTGATTTCATGATTGTTGAACCAACATCTGACTGTAAAAATTTGTTTTTTTTTAAAACAGAGTGGTGGCTGCAGAAACCCAACTGGCTGCGGAATCAGTGAGCAGCTGTGAAAACTGACTTTGGCTGCAGAAACTGACCTTAGCTGCGGAATCTGACCCAACAAGCTTATAACTGAACGAGATGTATAAATAATGACTGATTGAATGGAAAATGGTCATAAAAATTTTTATTAGTGGAATGGAATGAATGAAATGGAGTTGAAATGAAGTGATGTGGAATGGAAATGAGATGGAGTGGAATGAGGATGAGGTGGAATGAAATGAAAAATGAGAGAGAAATTTATTTATTTTTTTGGAAAATATAGGGTGTTAGGAATTCCTAATTTTTGCCCTACATTTTTGGTATAAGGCTGCCAATCAATGATTAGTTTTCAGGCTTATACAATTTTTTTAATTTTATTTGACAGAAAAGAACAAAAGCTAGGCTGGTGGAGAAGAAGGATTCTTCTTCACCAGCCCTATTGCAGAATTATCTTGAAACATTTTGACAAATTCCTCTTTTGAGAGTGGCTTATGATAGATCTTTAATCTGTGGCCATCCATAAGAGGGTTTGGAGATTCATCAATGGTCTTGATTCTTACCACTCCATTGCTAAAGACTTTGTCAATCTCATATGGCCCAAGCCAATGAGTCTGAAATTTGCCTTTAAAGTCTTTAAACTTAAAATCAAATAGCAATGCCCAGTCTCCTTCTTGAAACTTTTTCTCTTTGATGTATTTGTCATGCCACTTAGCTCTCTGATATTGAACTAGATCAATTCTTAGGATTGCTTCTTGTCTGATCTCATCTAGCTCATTGAACTACTCCATTCTATTCTTTTAGGCTTCTGATAGATCCATCTCCAACTGAACTGCCATCTTGAAGGTTTTGACTTGGAATTCAATGGGCATCAGTACTTCTTTCCCATAAACAAGTTCATAGGGGGAATGTATTGTTGTATTTCTCCATGTAGTTCTGTAGGCCCACAAGGCTTCAGGAAGCCTTTCTGCTCAATCTCTTATATGTAGATGAATAGTTTTGGTGCTGATGCTTTCAATAACTTTGTTTGTAGACTCCACTTGGCCATTTTCTTGCGGATGGTAAGGAGTAGATTTCCTGTGCTTGATTTTGTATTCTTCCATCAGCTTCTCCACCATGTTGGATGTAAATTGACTTCCCTGATCTGTCACAATTTCTCTTGGGACACCAAAGCAAGTAAAAATATCTTCATAAAGAAAACTAACAACTGAATTTTCAGTAGCAGAAAGTAATGCTTTGGCTTCTACCCATTTAGTGACATAATCAGTACATACCAATATATACTTCTTTTGTTTAGATGGTGGATTAATAGGTCCAATGAAATCTAACACTCATTTTTCAAAGGGTTCGATGAGTACCTGTGGTTGTAATGGCATTTCATTTGAAAAAGTCCGTTTCCCTACTCTTTGGCAATTGTCACACCTTTTGACATATTCTTTTGTATCTTTGAAGAGGGAAGGCCAATGATATCCTAAAGAAAGGATTTTATAGGTCGTCCTTTTGTCAGCAAAGTGTCCACCGCATGGTTCATCATGACATGCCTTGAGGATGTCAGGTATTTCATCTTCCCTAACACATCTTCTGATCACAAAATCTGGCCCCGTTTTAAACAATTTGTTAGAAATCCATGAATATTTTGAACTCTCCTGAATAATCTTTCTTCTTTCACTAGGAAATAGATGTGGAGGTAGTTTCCCTACAACCAAATAGTTAGTAATATCTGCATACCAAGGAGTCTTAGTAGTTACTGCAAACAAATATTCATCAGGAAACTTATCCTCTACAGGAGAATCTTCTTTAGTATTTTGGATCCTAGACAAGAAATCAGCTACTGTATTTGTTTCCCTAGTCTATCTAATACAGTAATATTGAATTCTTATAACAGTAAGAGCCACCTTGTAACTCTGCCATTAGTAACAGGTTTTTTCATTAGATATCTAATAGCAAAATGATCAGTATGGATAAAAATTTCATAGCCTGTTATATAATGTCTAAACTTATTGATTGCATGAACAACGGCTCAGAACTCTTTTTCAGTCACAGTATAATTCAACTCAGTGGGAGTCAAATTTTTACTGGTATAATAAATGGCATAAGGAACTAAATCCTTTTGACCCAACACAACTCCTAGAGCTGTATCTGAGGCATCTGTAGAAATGTGGAAAGGGAGTTTCCAATTTGGTCCTCTCAAGATAGGTGCTTCAGATATTCTTGTTTTCAAAGTTTCAAAGGTTGTTTGATAATTAGGATCCCATTTGAATTCACAGTGTTTTGTAAGTAGTTTGAAGAGTGGAGATGCTATTTTAGTGATTTTTTCTATAAATCTTCTATAGTATCCAATAAATCCTAGAAAACTTCTAACATCTCTTTGACAATTTGGAATAGGCAACTTGGAGATGACTTCAACTTTTGATCTATCAACTTTAATCCCATCTCCTGAAATGTGATGTCCCAAAACAATACCTTCAGTAAACATCATAAAACATTTTTCATGACTTAATGAAAAATTTGTCTCTTTACATCTTATAAGTACTTTTTCCAAATTCTCTAATGCTTCTTCAAATGAGTCACCATAAACTATACAATCATCCATATAGACCTCTACACAATCATGGATTAGATCAGAAAAAATTCCTAGTACTGCTCTTTGGAACGTTGCGGGTGCATTAAATAATCTAAAAGGAATCACTTGGTAAGAAAAATTTCCCCATGGACAAGTAAATGTGGTCTTATCTTGATCTTCAGGTGCTACCTAAATTTGATTATAGCCACTAAAACCATCCAAGAATGAAAAGTACTTTTTTCCTGCTAGTGTATCTAATACCTGATCGATAAAGGGCAAAGGAAAGTGATCCTCCAAGGTTACTTTATTCAATTCCCTATAATCAATGCATGCTCTCCATTTACCATTCTTTTTAGGTACTATAACCAAAGGAGAAACCCATCGGGTATCTGAAATTGGATAAATGAAGTTTACATTGAGTAGTTTTTTGAGCTCTTCTTTCACTATCTCCCTAAGGTTTGGATTCATCCTTCTCTGAGGTTGTCTGATTGGTCTACTATTTTCCTCGATGTAGATGTGATGAATACAAGTCTTAGGGTAAATACCTTTCATATCAGTATATTCCCATGCAAATGCAATAGAATGTTTTTGTAAGATTTTGGTTAGCTCTCCCTGTTGTGATTTTTCCAAGTTTTTGTTGATATTCAATGTTTTACCTGGAAAATTTTCAATGGCGGAACTACCAAACTCTTCCATAGAGTAAAGAGAAATTTGTCTAGATGATAGATACTCAATGTCAGAATCCAACTAAAATTGTGTGTGGTCATATTCTGAAGATAATTCAAAATTTTCTAATGTGTTCAAAATTTGCCTATCGTCACTGATTTCAGAAATGGTAAAGACAGGTTGTATAGTGTCCTCATCATCGACCCATTCATTATCTCCTACTTTTGTAATTGGTTTTGCTGGAGGATACAAATTGAATTTCTTTGTCAAATTACCATAAGAAATGTACATATCCCCAGATCTACAACTAATGAAAGCATCAGTTGTGGCTAGCCAGGTCTTCCTAAAAGAGTGGGTGCCCTCTAGATTCTCTTGAGGTAAAAACAATGAAATCTACTGGATATTCCAAGAATCTAAGAGATTAAAATATCTTCTAATACACCATCTGGTTTTGATTATAGATCGATCTGCAAGTTCAGTAAGGTGGGTGTAAAAAGAAGATTAGGAAGTTTTAGCTGTTCCATAGTCTGTCTACTCATAATGTTGATAGCAGCCCCTAAGTTAATCAAAGTATTTGGAATTTCTACCCCATTGATATGTGTCTTGACAATTGGACTATTGGGATCAACATACTTCTGCATGGTAATTTTTCACATCATGATATCTGCAATTTTTCCTACCAGGTGGATTCTTCTAGTACCTCTTGGTTTCCTTCTTGGTCTTTTGAGACTCAACTCCTTTATTGTTTTTGCTAGAATAGGAATCTCTCTAATGGCTTGTAGCAAGGGAATCTTGATACATACATTCTTTAATTCATATAGGAAATCATAGTCAGGCAACAAGATTTGTTTTTTCCACTCCTTTGTCAATTTGTAACCTTTCAGGAAAAGGTGTGGATGAAGATGCAGGTTGCTCAACTATAGGAGTTGTGGGGGTTGACTCTTTTTCTTTTTCTTTTTGAGTGTTTGGGTTTTGAAGAGATGCTTCAGAACCTTTATTGGCTTCAAGAGAATCTTCCACAGAAATAGTTTTCTTTTATAGAAGGTTTTTCAAAAACTCTACCAGATCTGAGTTGTACATCATTGAGAGGAACAATCATATAGGTAGGAAATTGTTGTCCTTCTACCATGTAAGCATTTTGAGGATTTTTATTATTGGGATTTGGCAATGGCTAGGAAGGTAGTTGATTTGCTTTTTGTTGGAATGGAAGCAAGAGTTGAGAATTTTGTTGAGGAGTTTGTTGTTGTTGTTGGAATGGTAATGAAAGTTGTGGATTTTGATTTGGAAAGGATGGAGGATATTGATAAAATTGAGCAAATTTCCCATAAGGATTTTGTGTACCTTGTACCCATGGTTGATATGGATTTTGAGATTGGAGCCAAGGTTGTTGCCAAGGATTCCAATTTGGCGGGGGTTGAAAGTTCATAGGATTATTGAACCGTTGATTTTGTTGCCCCTGCCATGGTCTCCTTGTAACAAAATAGAGAGACTCCACCGAATTTGGATCTTCTTGAAAGACAACTTTGAGCCCAGGAATTGAAGGACAATCCTTGGTCTCATGGATTTCCGAGCAAATCATACATGTTTCTACAACTTTTGCATCCAAGGGACATTCCCTTAGAGCATGTTTCTTCCTACATTTTGGACAAAAGATGACCAAAGCTTCAGCTTCTGCTTTCTGCTTGTTTTGTATTTTACGGGTGTCTATTTGCTCACTAAGGCTCCCTAAAATATCAGTTTTGAACTCATCAAGCATATTTCCAATCTCTGCCCTACTTACTGAACTGGTTGCAGATTTGTTTGCTCTAATCAGAGAAGGATCTCTAGGCCCTTTTGCAATTTTAGATTTTCCCCTTGAGAGATGGAAACATAGTTCTGCTATTTCATGATGTGGAAGTTGAGAGATATCTCCCTTTCCCATCATGTTTAAAATGTCTATCCATTCATCTCTAATGGCTTTCAATAGAAGGGCTTTCAAGGTTTCCTCATCTAGATTACTCATTTTTTCTCTCTTTAAGTTGTATTGAAATTTTTTAAGTAGGTCCTCCAAGTTTTCATCTTCTTTTTGCATCATCTGTAATACCTCATCCTTATGGTTGGTGGGCATGCAATAGTCCAGGTATCTATCCAAGAATGTTTGTTTCATATCATTCCAACTATTAATAGACTGAGTGGATAGTCCCATGAACCATTTCAAAGCAGCTCCTTTTAATGTTGAAGGAAACAGTTTGAGTTTTTTAGAGTCTTCCATATAACCATAGGTTCGACACAAGACTTCAAACTCAAATAGAAATGTTTCAGGATCCTCACTTCTCAACCCATGAAAGTTTGAGAGGACAGATGGTGAAATGTTTTTCATTGTTGTATGGGTTTCCTATTCAGCGATAGGGAATCCAAATGTGTTATCCCCATCCCTATTTCCTCTGTTGTTACTTCTTCCTCCTCCATTTCCTCTTCCATTGTTTCCTCCTCCTCTACCTCTACCTCTACCTCCAAATCCATCTACTACTTCCTCTATCATGATAATTTCTTCAGAGTCCTCAGAGTCCTTTGGTTCTTCTATTAAGGGAGGATGAGAGGGAGTTTCTTCATTTTCTTCTTCAGGTGATTCTACTTCTTGAATTACAATATGCTCTCCTGTAGAAGTAAAGAAAGGGTCTTTCCTCTAAAGAGATTTGGAGATGGTGTAGGAGAATTCCTCTAATTCCCAGTGGCTCCTTGAATCTAGGAATCTTCAAGGCTAGGGGTAGATGGTGAATCTTGGTCTATGCCTTGAAGAAGGATGGAAGTTGTGAAAATCGAACTCCTTGGCTCTACGCTATAAACCTTCCCACTAGAATCTCTTGCTCTATGCATGTCATTTTTTATTTTTAAGGTTGGGGCTAATAAATCTCTTTCTGATTCTTCCAGGTCACACTGGGTGCAAGGAAGAGAGCATACTTAAGAAATTATTGAAACCAAATACACTCTCTTTCTGATCCTCCAGATCACACTAAGTGCAAGAAGGAAGAGAGCATACTTCAAAGAAGTTAATCAATTTTTCCCTTCTTTTTATTGTTTTTTTTTTAGGAAATTGGCTACCTAGTTACACTTCCCCGGCAACGGCGCCAAAATGTTTGGTCAATTAGTGTGTCCTAAATTGTTGTATTAATTGTCAATCCGGGAGTCGTAAACTGTTGAAGTGCAGTGCACTATATATGCAATATAACCTATTTCTTATTTTTTTGTCGTTTTTGAGTTTTTTTTTGTTTGTTTTGGGTTTATTTCTTTCCCTAATGTGAGATGGAAATTCTAAAAGACAAGTATGATATAAATGTTCAAGGCAATGATGTCCTTTAAAATGATTTTCAAAACTTCAAACTTTTAAAAAAAGGTTTTAAAACATGCAATGATGAAACTAATTCCTAAAAAAGAGTGAAAATGTGCCACTATTCTAATTAAACAACAGTGAGCTAGTGACCATGAAACCCAGTATCCTTGCTGCCGTAAAAATATAAGAAAAACTGAACTCAAAGAAATCCAAAAATTGCAAGCAAAGTAAACTAAAATCACATTACATCAACTCATATTCTGACCCCTCACCATTCGACTCGCTCTGGCTTTAGGAGGTAATCATAAACAACTTGAGCAATCTGATATCTAATTTGTAGAAAATAAAACTAATATCAAACTACACACTCATACTTCAATCCCTCACCATTCGACGTGCTCTGGCTTTAGGAGGTAACTGAGAATGACATGAGCAATTCAATAACTAACTTGCAGAAAAATAAACTAATATCAAACTACGCAACCATTCGACTCACTCTAGCTTTAGGAGGTAACTTAGAATGACATGAGCAATTCAATAACTAACTTGCAGAAAAATAAACTAATATCAAACTACGCATTCATACTTCAATCCCTAACCATTTGACCCACTCTGGCTTTAGGAGGTAACTGAGAATGACATGAGCAATTCAATAACTAGCTTGCATAAAAATAAACTAATATCAAACTACGCATTCATACTTCAATCCCTCACCATTCGACTCGCTCTGGCTTTAGGAGGTAACTGAAAATGACATGAGCAATTTAATATCTATCTTGCAGAAGAGTAAATGAGCAAAACAGAAATAAATAACACAGTGTTGGCACTAAAAACTAAAGGAAATGAATTAGCAGAAGGACAAGAATAATTCCATATCATTAGTCATTAGAAAACTATGTGTAAATGCCCGAGCTGCCTATTATAATCTGAAAAAAAGCACTGATCAGTTAACAACATATAAAACATGAAAATCTATGGACAGCTATCAAACGTTAATACCATAAGAAATGTGATATATATACAAGTGAATGATTATGGCATAAGGAACATAAAGAAATAAAGCATGAAACTCTACAATAATAAACATGACCTCGGCCTGTGCAGGGGCCCTCTGCACAATCCTCGGACAATCAATGATCAACCACGAATTGATCTCAGAAACAGAGTCTTCTCATGTATTCAAATGCAGTCATAACACATAGATAAAGTTACGGCACAGTGGGCTCATTAACAGTCAGAATTACATTGCCAAAAAGCCAACTAATATGCATATGAGAACGAAATATTTATAATGGAGGATGGCATAACTGTTTTCCTACATTTTGCGCTGATAAAAGACACGTAAACAACCACGTCCCGAGATTTAGCATTATGGTTGCCGTGAAGATTCAGTCCTTGGAGGGTGGTTGTTGGATCTGGTTCATGGAGTAGTCCACAGGTGTTAAATTGTCCCCTGAGATCTAGGAACAACCACGCAAAGCTTCACGTGGTGAAAAATAAAGTTTATCACCATAGGACTCTTAAGTTGACCACCGCTTTGCCCACCGTTGACTATGGCCTCTTCTGATGAATTCGACTGAGCCAATAGGATTCGGTCCATGTCCACGTCGTTTGCAACTTGCCCATGTGGCGTGATTCACCTGAAGACACCTGCAATATAGACTTTGACAAAACAGCTGCGAAAAGTTGGGCTGGCTACGGAAAGTGACAAGATTTCGCAGCTTATAAACAAAAATCTAGTTCAAATAGCAACACAAACACATAGTCAAGAAACCACTTTAAATGCCCTTTTTTAAACTAATATGCAATGATACTGATGACTTAGGAGGTTCAGATGAATGGGAAGAAGCTAGAAAAAGGTGTAGGAAAGATGCAAGTTTGGGACTCAACAAGGGGGCAGGAGATCCTATCAAAATATTTCTCGAGGAGGCCCTTAAGAAACAAAGGAACGCGATGATGGATAACTTTCCCCAGATCCTTCAACAGTTGTCAACCGGCAGTGCATCCACATCCAACAGCCACTCTGTAGGCTCCACTCCTTTTAAGGTACAAATAAACTTTGACATTCCCATATTTGAGGGCCAAATAGATGCAGATGTCATAGATAAATGGTTAAATTTGCTAGAAGGATATTTTGTGTTCATGATTTTTCCAGTTGAGAAAATATTACTTTTTCTCTTCTCAAAGCTGCCTCCCACATCAAGGACTGGTGGGAAACCTACTGTGAGTAGAAGGATGAAATTACGACCTCACTATTTTTAGCCGCACCCACTTGGAATTCGTTCCGGTATGCCATCAAGGAGCAGTACTACCTTGTCAGGAGCTATGAGGATAAATACATAAAGTGGACAACGTTGCGGCAGGGAAGGGACCAAGATGTGTTGAACTTTACCAATGTTTTTCATACCCTTCGCATGAAGTTGGGTTTCAAGGATTCTGAAAAAAAATTGGTACTCAAGTACCACGGTTGCCTACACAAGTACATCCAGGACAAGATGGAGTTCTTGGACATCTCCTCACTCGGCACGGTGTACCAATACACCGTTAAAATCGAGTAGAAGTTTAGACAAAAGAAGCGAAACTTTGGATCTGTGAATCCAACGCAAGGGAAAGGTGCCCCCAGACCTCAAAACAAAGGACAAAGTCAAGGAGGGGCGGCCCAGGACAACCCGACAAAGTTGCAAGCAAAGAACAACACCGCGAAGCCAAAGAAAGACACAGGAAAGTGGTGTGAGTTCCATAAGATATCCACTCACAACACAAGTGAGTGTCCGGCCAAGAATTCACTTTTGGCCGAGCTTAAGGCTTCGGAATCAGATGCATGTTCTGACTTTGAGGCAGAACTTGAAAAGGGGAATGATAAAGGGAAGCAGATTATCGATGCGGAGCCCAACACTGTCGTTTCCACCACAAAGATTCAGAAGGAGGAACCCGAAGATCCATAGGAGGAGGATCACCTCTTCCACTCCTAGATGTGGGTAAAGGGTTCCCCACTATAGTTCATTGTCGACAGCGAGAGCCAAAGGAACCTAGTTTTGGCAGAGGTTGTGAAGCGGTTTGGCTTACGACCATAACACACCCACAACTGTACACCATCAGGTGGCTTCATTGAGGACGAGATCTTAGCGTGAGCCAACAGTGTCGCCTTCCATACAACATCAAGCCCTTCACGAATGAGGTATTACGTGACGTTTCTCTCCTTGATGTTTGTGATGTATTATTAGGCCAACCATACTTATGGAAGCAACATGTTGTGTATGAGTCAAGGCCTCATGTTATTATTGTTACTTTGGGAAATAAGTTGTATAGGATACCGGAGGTAGCACCGCCTACCGCCATCTCTTTGGTTACTATAAAAAAATGTAGTAAGCTTATTTCCAAAACCGGGAAATTTGTTTTCCTCATGATATGCCCTCAGGGAAAGAAGAAGACAGTGGTCATGACCTCCAGACAGATCCCCTCTGCAGGACAACAACAAATGGGCAAGGTCGTGGAGGAGTACGAGGACATTTTCACCTCCCCCATAGGGGTGCCTCTGCTCTGTCAGGTCAAGCACTCCATCGATCTAACCCCAAGTGCATCGTTTCCCAATGGACTAATCTATTGATGCTTCATTCTAGAGAACGACGAAATCAAGAGGCAGATCCAGGATCTGCTACAGAAAGGTCACATCCTACCAATTTCATCCCCCTGTGAGAGCTCGATCGTGTTGGTACAGAAGAAGGATGGGACTTGAAGACTCTGTATTGACTATTGGGCACTGAACAAGATCATTGTCTAGAATAGGTACCTAATCCCACGGATTGATGACCTTCTAGACCAACTCAAGGGGGGGGGAATATTTCAGCAAGCTCAACTTGAAGTCTCAATATCACTAGGTACCAATCGAACCCTTTGATGTGTGGAAGAATACCTTTAAATCCAAGGAGGGCCTTTTCGAATGGTTGTTTATGCCTTTCGGGTTGAGGAATGATCTTGCAACCTTCATGAGGTTGATGGATGACATCTTGTAGCCATTCACCAACTCATTTGTAGTGGTATACTTGGATGACATCTTGATCTTTAGCCAGAGTTGGGAAGAGCACCTCCACCACATCTGACAAGTTATCCAAACATTGCAGCAACACACGTTGTGTGCCAATTTGGAGAAATACACTTTTGGCATGACCCAGGTTCAGTATCTCGGATACATTATTGATGAATAGGGGGTGCATGTGGATCCATCCAAGATCCAAGTCATTCAGGATTGGTTGGCCCCAACCACTCTAACAAAGCTCTGCAACTTTCTGGTTCTTGCCAATTTCTACCACATGTTCGTTTTGGGATTCTCTCATATCACTTGGTCCTTGAGTCAAGTCACCAAGGGAGGAGCGAAAGCAAAATTCTTTTGGTTTGAATCTCAACAAAAGGCATTCGTAGAGTTGAAACATCGCATTTGTTCTGCACCAGTGCTCACATAACCAAACTTGCAACAACCATTTGAGATCGAGACAAATGCCTATGACTATACTATTGGGGCAATCCTTACTCAACAGGGGAATCCAGTGGCATATCACAGTGAGACACTTTCAGACACAGTCCGGGAGTATACCACTTATGACAAAGAGATGTATTCCATTGTGCAGGCCTACTGACAATGGAAGCATTACATTTTGGGGAAGGAAATGGCCATCCACACAGACCACCGACCTTTGCAGTTCATACAAACGCAAGGGAAGTTGCAGAATGATCGCCATCAGAAGTGGTCCACATACCTACAAAATTCCATTTGAATATCAAGTATAAGAACGACAACACCAATAATGTTGCGGATTTCCTCAACCGTCCACCGATCATGGCGTTAACCACCGTGCTCAACTCTTGTGGGCACGAGACTTCTGATTGGCCACTTCTCTACAAAAGCGACCGAGAATTCGGCCACACGTACCAAACACTCTTGGAGGATCAGCAAGTTCCATATTTTCACCTCCAGGATGCATTGTTATGCCACCTAGGACATGTTTGTGTTCCTTCAAGTGCGTGTGCCAAGATGATTTGGGAAGCGCACTACAATCCGGGCATTGGGCATTTCAGGGTCGAGAAAATGGTGGCAGTACTGTAGAAGTATTTCTATTGGTCGAATCGTCGACAGCATGTCAGGAAGTACATCAGATCCTGCACTGCCTGTGCCATTTCCAAATCGACCATCAAGAAGCAATGCCTCTATACTACACTACCTACCCCTATTCGACCTTCGGAATCCATCTCCATGGATTACATGTCGGGACTTCCTTCAACTAAGCATGGGAACAACTGTGTTTTTGTGTTCGTTGATAGATTCTCAAACATGGCCATTATGGCAGCCTGCAAGAAGAATATCACAGCTGAAGACACTGCTAAACTCTTCTTTGAATGAGCGTGGGTACACTTTGGGATCCCATAGTCTATCATCTCAGATCGGGATAGTAGGTTCCTCAATACATTTTGGTCTAGTCTCTGGTCGATGTTGGATACCAAGCTCACTAAGTCCACAATGTTCCATCCCCAAACTGATGGCCAGGCAGAGGTCATCAACAGGATGATCGTACACATTTTGCACATGTACAACTCATAACATCCACACACATGGGATGAAAGCCTCCCCTATGTCTAGCATAGCTATAACTAAGCTCTCCACAGCTCGACAAGCCACAACCCTTTTCAGGTGGGATTAGGATTCCAGCCATTATGTCCCATTGATGTGGCCATACCATCTGCAGCTACTCAGGCAGATTCGGCTCATGTCCAGTCTAAAGTCAATAAGGAAAACAACTTCATTGATCACATCCAACATATCCTCCAACAAGTCCGTGACATTCTGGAGAAATCAAATGCCAAGTACAAGCAGCGACATGATCAACATCAGGTGCGACATAAGTTTCAGGTGGGCGACAAAGTCTGGTTGCATTTGCAGAAGGAACACCTTACCTGAGCCTATCGAAAACTCATACCACTTTGATATGGTCCTTACACCATTACGTAGGTTGTGGGAGATAATGCATTTGAGCTCAGCATTCCCCCATTCCTTGGCCTGCACCCAGTGTTCAATGTGGACCCCTTCGACCATACTTCCCACCATTGTTGGAAACATTAGACATTGCTGAACATATAATACCTATAGAGTCAAACCTAGATTGCATGGAGCAAGCCACAAATGATCAGATCATGGACACCCATATTAAGAACACTTGACAACAAAGGATCCAACTATATCGAGTTGTCAAAGTAGGCCAACTCCTTCACCAGGGAAAGTGGCTCACCAGGGACCAAGTTCAGTAGAAGTTTCCTCATCTCATGGAGGAACTCAACATAATAGGGACCATTGCTTCCTAAGGGGGAGGAATGATCCAGGTGGATATTGGTGGCCACTCGCCTATTCCACTTAGACCCCCACCATTTTTTCTTTCAGTTTTTAGTTTCCTTATTTGTAGCACAATTTACTATTTTTGGCAGTTTTTTCGGGTCCTGAAATTCTGAAGTTGTTTTGAGGCCCTAAAAAACATTTTTTGGGAAAAATGGGACCAACATGGGTCCTTTATTGATGTCGGTCATTCAAAAGTTGTATTCCTCGGATAGATATTTCTAACGAGGTATTGTGCATGTCAAACGGAGATCGTATGCCAAAGTTACAACCCTGGGAAGTTGATGTACCAATTTACCCAAACGAGGCCCATAGTTTGGCCCTTCGTCTCCTAGGGTTCGGTTTTTGGATGTTTGGGGTTTTCCATTGTTTCTCAATAATAAATAGACCTTTGAGCCTCATTGTAACATAGTTCAGAGGCATCTAGCTGCCACATCTCTTCTCATAGATAAGCTACCATCGTCTGAGCTAGTCATATTTCCATTATGTTTGTAAGCATATTTTAGTATTTGATTTTAATGAAAGGAAGTGTGTTATGTAACCAGCTCAAGAAAAGATAGAAAAGATAGATCAACGCCTTATAATTCAACCTCTTCGAGGGGGAAACCTCCTTTACATTACATAAATGAAAATTCTTGGATGATACAAATGACAAAACCTCCTTTCTATATATAGGAGTCTAAGGAGTCACAATATAACCCAGCCGACCTAACAATAATAATATAAAGCCACAAAAATAACAATAGAGGGATCTATGGGGCACAATAATAAAAATATGCGGACAATAGGGGCACAAAAATATTAATAAGGGATACAACTACAATAGTAATGGGGTAATCACTAGTATTATAGGGAC
>APFE030010837.1:205586-219399 GCA_000404065.3 Pinus taeda
GTCGGCTGGATTATATTGTGACTCCTTAGACTCCTATATATAGAAAGGAGGTTTTGTCATTTGTATCATCGAAGAATTGTTCATTTATGTAATGTAAAAGAGGTTGCCCCATCGAAGAGGCTAAATTCTAAGGCGTTGATCTATATTTTCTATCTTTTCTTGAACTGGTTCCATAACAGGATCGATCAGATTTCCAATACATAGACATTAAATGGAAAGACAGCAGAGAGATACAGTAAGCAACACAAAGACACAAACAGTTTTTAATAAGGAGTTCACCCTATTCTCTAGGGCTACGTCTCTGGTCCAGCTTCAATGGTGGCCTTGTTTTATTGTGTCTTATGGCAGAGAGATTACAATATAGAGACTCAATGTGAGTTCTCCTGAAGCAGGTTTGCTTGGCAGGGTGGTTCTTGGATTCCCCAAGCCACTCGGAGTACACAGACTCTTGTTCTTCCTACCAGCTCTGTGACCCTCAGTCTACAGTGGAAAGAGCTGAATGTGATGCTCAGTCCGGATAGATTCCTCTATGGGAAGGCTTGAATCTTCAAGCTCTCTAGTGCTCGATGCTACCTATGGTCAGCTTAGCCTTCTGTCCCCTCTGCTTGGCTTTACTGTTCTCTGTGTTCAGTCCTCCTCTCAGGGTTCACTATTCACTCTCTCTTGGTCGCTTGGATTCCTCTCAAAATCCTCTCTCTTCGACTGTCTCTGTTCATGGCTTTAACCATTTGATCCCTATGCCTGTTCGGTTCCTCTCCTACCTGCGTCGATTCACCTTTTGCAGCTGCACTTGGAGTTCCCTATTCGACGTTAGCATGAACGCTCGGGAAGTGCCACGTGTCTCCATCTAACTGGTGCCAGCATGCTTCGTCAGTTCATTTCTTCCATTACGCCGTGTATGTGTTTTGTCTCCACCATGGCGGTCAAACGGATTCCAAATCCCTTTAAATCGTGGCTTAATTCCCTGTCGATTCCGCTTCTTTCTATCGAGCGCGATCTCAGCCGTCCGATCTGTGCTCCTCCAAATCCAACGTCATACGCACATCGAGTGTGGTTGACTTGCTCGACCGATAATGCACAATCACGGTAGTTTTTTCTCTCACCTCCGCTGCCACGCGTTGATCGTTGAGTGGGATCGCCCTGCTCCCCTCCAAAACCTCTTACTATTCAAGGGTGCCCCGATCAAAACCGTCGGTTTTCCAGAGCACAGGTCTTGACTTTGTCCTTTAGCGCTTTTTGTTTCTCCGCCTGCGATTCTCCAACTCCCAACATGACCGAGTGCTTAAGGCTCGCCCATTTCGGCCCTGTTTTCCCAACGATGCGCGATTAGCGCTATTTGCGCATCAAAATCGCCTCTTTTTCCCGATCCGAGGCTCCCAGGGGCTGCTTTGACCTCCTATGCAGTCTCCATGGACCTCGGTCAGTGCGCTTTGACTGAGGTCCTTGTCGTTCCATGTCGGCTACCATGGCAACTGGTTCAAGGCATTTTTTGATCGTTGTTTTGGAATTTTCAAGGATTTGATAAACTCAATACAGTCAAGGTTCTTGACAGTCTTTTATGGATCCGATTCGAATCAGATATTGAATTTGATGTTGATTTTGTGGAATGCATCGTCATGAGTATGTGACTGGTTACATATGGTTCTATGTCGCTAACATGTTGATTATGTTTTGCTTACTTAAATCATTTTATGTTATGCTACATTCTTGTAGATTTGATTACATGTATCAGTCTCATAGGTTGATTACAAGAATTTCTAATGTTTGAATGCATGCGTTTAGGTGTAGGTGTAGTTGATTAGGCATTGCTTATGCATGTTTTTTGTTGCATGTGGCAATGTGTACAATGGATTAATTGTTGTTTTCATGGCTGAGATTATAGCATAAATTTTTGATATGGCCTTGCATTGATGATTGGACCCTAACCAGAATGATGTTTATGTGTTGATATATTTATTTGCATATGCCTATGTGTTGTTATGCTTATGATATACATGTATCACATTGATTTGTTGATCTGGAAGATGAGGTATCCTCCCTGAATTATGCTAAGGTACGTTGATTTATTGTGCTTTGGTTTATCTAACATATTATGCAGTGTAGGAAAATTATTAAATGGCTAGCAAGGTGGTAGACTACATAGAATATCCCTATGCATTAGATAAGCAACATGGTGTGGGCCACACTTCTAATTTGGTAGATACATTGAGGAGCTTGAAGGAAGAGATAAGGAGTTGTAAGGTAGATAATGACCAGATCATATAGGCACAAGAGAAGAAAGAAGAGGTTAATGCAATAATTCTTTAGAGTTTGTCAAACCTGCAGTGGAAGGGATGCTTTGGATCAGCCATGGACAGGAGGCTATAACTAATGGGGTATACGGCAATAGGTCTATGGTAGACACAAGTTGGATAGATATCATATAGTGAGATATGGTAGGTTGTTGGACACTCTGGATAAGAGGGGCGATGAGTATATGTACTATTCTAATTCTGGTTCTGATAAACATCATGATCGTCATCATTATCATCCTTACAGGAGGAGTGATAGGGGATACTTATTGTATGAATTCAAGAAAGAAAAACCACCTAATTTTGATGGAGATGTGAAGAAACCAGAATATGCAAAGGCTTGGATACTTGGATGAAAATATTCTTTGAGTTGCATGAGTACACAAATAACATGAAGGCCAGAATAGCTATCTTCATCTTAAAAGGTAAAGCAGACATCTAGTGGTAAGATGTTAAGCGGTTCAGAGACATCAAGACAGATCACTTGAGTTGGCAGGAGTTAAAGAGGCTTTTCAGGAAGAAGTGCTTATCAAAGAGGTACTACGATAGTAAATCCAAAGAGTTTTATGAGATAAAGATGGGGTCAATGACAAATCAAGAGTACAGGACCAAGTTTCTAGAGCTATTGAGGTATGTACAATATCTTATAGAGGAGAAGGATAAAGTTCAATGAATCGTCAGTGGTTTTCCATTAGCATTTAGAGATTGGATTGAGAATGATGAGACTCGACCACTTGAGGAAGTCATTGGGAAATTGAAGAATTTCTACAAACAGTCAAAGCGTAAGAATGAATCTTAGCCTGAATGGAAAGGGAAAGACAAAGGTAAAGGTAAATGTCAGCCTAAGAGAGAAAGGCCTCAAAATGCAGATGGGAAAGAAAATCTGGCACCGCAAAAGAATTTTAATGCATTTAGACAGGGACACGAGTCACAACAGCAACAACATAGAGGTGAGGGCACTGGTCGATTGGAGTGTTGGACATGTGGTGAGGAACACCTTAGGAGAGATTGTCTGCAGCATCAGGGTGGTAGGCCTAAGATATAAAGTTCACAGGAGGTGCAAACTGTTAGGGAATATTCGCTAGAGTATTCCTCATATTTATGCAGCAATGGACAACAGAAAAGCAGAACACCAAGCATCTATCATTGAGATGAGAGGTAAGCTTTGTGATCAAGTTATTTCTATTTTCATTGACCCTAGATATAACTAGCTATGTTAGTCCTGATTTGGTGGATAAGTGTGGTTTGAGTAAGGAATTTCATGCATATTATTGGTTAGTACAGTTGGGTAAAGGTACAAAGAACCAAGTTCATCATTGGGTAAGAGCTTGTGCATTTGACTTGAACGGTATGTCTACTACAACACATCTAAATGTATTACCGTTGTGATCATACTGTATGTTTTTGAGCATGGATTGGTTGTATATTAATAAAACCAAGGTAGATTGCTATGATAAAGATATTGAGTGTGTTCATGACAATGGGGAACCAAGAGTCTTGTACGGTAAGAAGAAAGCCACATCAGTTAGGATGATGACAGTTATGGAAGAAAAGAGTAGCCACAGGAAAGGGTGTAAGTTATTTGTAGTACACATTTCTAGTGATAAGGGTAAGGAGGTTGAGGATGCAGATGTGTTGAGAAAGTACCCAGTTTTGTAGTGGTTTCAAGATGTATTCCCTGAGGACTTTATAGAGTTACCACCTCATAGGGAGGTAGACTTTTCTATTGAGTTGGTGCCAAGATCAGCTCCAATATCAAAAGCACCTTACAGGATGATCACACCTAAGTTGGTTGAGTTAAAGTTGCATTTGAACAAAATGTTGGACAAGGGATACATTAGGCCAAATATATCACCTTGGGGCACACTGGTATTGTTCGCGAAGAAGAAAGATGGTACTCTCAGAATATGCATCGATTACAGGCACTTGAACGAAGTGGCCATCAAGAACAAGTACCCTTTGTTGAGGATTGATGACTTGTTCGATCAGATGAAGGGTGCAGCAGTGTTCTCGAAGATTGACTTGAGATCTGGATACCATCAGGTATGCATCAAAGAGGACGACACTTACAAGATTGTGTTTCAGACTAGGTATGGTCATTATGAGTTCATTTTTGTTCCATTTGGCTTAACAAATGTTCCAACTACATTTATGTGTTTGATGAATAGTGTGTTGCGTCCATATTTGGATAATTTTATTATTATGTTCATTAATGATATAATAGTATATTCTAAAAATGAGGAACAACATGCTGAGAATTTAGCAACAGTGTTGAGGTTGTTGAGAGAGCATTAGTTGTATGCTAAGCTCAAAAAGTGTAGTTTATTTCATACTTAGGTACATTAATTAGGACATGTGGTCTCCAAGGAGGGCATTGCAGTAGATCCAGAAAAGATAAGAGCCATCAAGGAGTGGGTCTCTCCTAAGACTGTGGATTAGGTGAGATCTTTCATGGGTTTGGCAGGCTATTACCAGAGGTTCATCAGGAACTTCTCACAAATTTCTTATCCTATCACATCATTGCAAAGGAAAGGTAAGAAGTTCGAATGGACAGAGGAGTGTGAGGCTAGCTTTAAGCATCTTAAGCAGTTGTTGACACATGCACAAGTGCTACAGATTGCAGATCTGGACAAAGAGTTTGTAGTATGCACAGATGCTTGCAAGAGAGGACTTGGTGGAGTCTTTATGTAGGATGGACAAGTGGTATGCTATGAGTCCCAGAAACTAAATGAGCATGAGAATAACTACCGGACACATTATTTGGTTTTAGCAGTGATTATACATGCATTGAAGATGTGGAGGCACTATCTTTTGGGCAAGAGCTTGTACTTATGAGTGATCACAATGGGTTGAGGTATTTGTTTGACCAGCTGAATCTAAATGCCAAGCAGACTAGATGGTTGGCCACGATCAATGAGTTTTATTTCAAGATTGGTTACATCAACCGTAAAGAGAACAGGTTAGAAGATGCTCTCAGCAGGTGGTTACAGGTAAATCACTTGGAATATATGAGCTCCTATGGGACATATCTACAAGATAATATCTTGCAGGCAGGGTCAGCAGCATGTCAAGTATATGGAGATTGTGCACAGGTTGCAACAGGGTATTGGTATAAGTACAGGTGATATTACAGGTACAAGAACAAGTGAAGGTACAAGTACATGTAGTGGTACAAGTACATGTGGCAGTATAGGTATAGGCACATGTATAGGTACACGTACAGGTGCAGATGCACAAGGTATGGATTATTGTCTTATATTGGATGGAATAGTCAAATTCAATGATAGGATATCTGTGTCAAATAGTAGTGAGCTCAAGAAGCTGATCTTGAGACATTCCATACGAAATGTTATTTAGGTCACCCAAGTTATCAAAAGACATTGACTGTAGTGAAGAAATTTTATTATTGGCTGAATATGAAGAGGGATGTAGCAGAGTTTGTGGTTGGGTGTTTTGATTGTTGGCAAGTGAAGGGGGAGTACAAACACCCAAGTGGACTGCTACAGCTGATCATGATTCTAGAGTGGAAATGGGAGGTCATTCCACGCACTTCATCATAGGGTTTTCGAAGACAGTGAGACAACATGATTCCATCATGGTTATCATGGACAGGTTGAAAAAGGTTGCACATTTCATTCCAATGAAGTCAACATTCTCAAATAGCGATGGAGCACAAGTATTCATCAGAGATGTCGTCAAGTTGCATGGTGTTCCAAATAATATTATGTCAGACAGAGATGCGAAGTTCACTTCCAAGTTCTGGAAGGAGTTATTTGTAGGTTTGGGCACAAAGTTTCCCTTCAGCACAACTTATCATCCATAGAAAGATGGACAGATAGAGAGGGTCAACAGGAAATTGGAGGACATGTTGAGGATGTATGTGATGCATCAACAATGGAAGTGGGAAGAATATCTCCCCTTGGTTAAGTTTGCATACAAAAATGGTATCAGGACTCATTGAGGATGAGTCATTTTGAGGCATTGTATGGGCAGAGTTGTAACACTCCTATCAGTTGGAGTGATCTGATTAGAAGGGTATTAATTGGACAAGATATGTATGAAGACATGGAATAGGAAATGCAGGTGATCAAGAAGAATCTAAGGGTAGCACATTATAGGAAGAAGAGTTATGTAGATCAAAACAGGTTTTTCAAGGAGTTCCAGGTTAGGGAACATGTGTA
Organism: Pinus taeda; assembly: GCA_000404065.3. NCBI lineage: Eukaryota > Viridiplantae > Streptophyta > Pinopsida > Pinales > Pinaceae > Pinus > Pinus taeda. The sequence continues at coordinate 212,059 of APFE030010837.1, forward strand.
CTTGCGCATCAAGCCGAAGAAGAGATCCTTGCGGATTGGATCTTGTGTCAAGGTGGAACCATGTTTTTGTGGACCCTTCAATATCATTGAGAGGATTGGGCCAGTAGCCTATCGACTTTCACTGCCTCCGACAGTGAAATCCATGATTTTTTCCACGTATATTTGCTTAATAAGTACGTTAAGGATGTTGATCATGTGATTGACTGGTCTATATTGTAGGTGGAACTAGATGGATAATTCCAGCTGGAGCCTCAATGTATATTGCAGAAAAAGGTGATCATGCTCTGGAATCGAGCAATCGAGCAAGATAAAGTGCAATGGAAGCACTTTGGGCCTGATTAACCTACATGGGAGATGGCATATTAGATGCTGGCTATGTATCCTTCCTTGTTTTCCAGTTAAGGCAAATAATCTTTGATCTGGTTTTTTAGTATGCACTTTGATATGGTGTTTTGGTATATGCTTTGATATGGTGTTTGGTATATGTTTTGATATGATGTTCTAGTATATGTTTTGGAACATGTTTTTGGTACATATTTTGGTGATATTGCTATATGTACATATGTATACAGATGTAAATACCGCCATGAGCTATGTTATAAAGCTCCACTAAGCGATATGGGTGTCATGTCATTATGATTATGTTTTCATGTTACTATGCTATCTGTGGTTATGCTATCATGTGGTTATGCTATCATGATGTTATGATGTAATGTGGGTTGGAACTCGGTAGGATGATCATTGTAAATACCGTAATGAGCTATGTTATAAAGCTTCAGTATGCAGTATGTTGTCATGATGTTTTTCTTTTGAGTAGGTCCTTCATTGTAAATACTACATCGAGCTATGTTATAAAGTTCCATGAGTTGTATGTCTTCTTTTAGCGGGTTGTTGAGGTAAATGTGTGATTGAACACCGAGGACGGTGTCCCCCAAGGGGGTGGGTTCTGTAACAACCTTGGTGAAAATTCCATGTAATAAAAGTTAAAAATAATAACCACAATTGATGGGACACTTATTCTAAGATACCCTATGGGGTTTTTATTTGGTTGTTTATGGCTAAGGAAATTGACAATGGCAATGGCTAAGGCTTTGGAAAGGAAAAATGGAATTTTTGGCACATTTGTTTATGAAAATAATGGAAATTAGGAGAAAAGGGAGGTGAAAGGTCACAGGTTTCATGTGAGGAGGAAAATGAAAGAAAATAATGGAAAATGAAGAAAATAGAGGCCTCATTCATAAAAGGCTTATGAGGATCAGTTGGTAACCTTTTGTCAGTTTAGCTTTGGAGCTCTCTCATTGTAATCTCTCTCTCTCTCTCTCTCTCTCTCTTGGACACTTAGAGTTTTCTTGGAGCACTTTGAGAATGGAGCAAGAAAGGAAATGAAGGCAAGAGGAAGCAAATATCAAGCAGGGAAAGGCAAGATCAAGTAGCTACAACAGGCTTCATTGTAGGTATCAACTTGCATTTTTATTTTCCTTGCTAGATTTGGCATGCATGACATTGCATGTGGTTCTTTTCTATCACGGCATGGGTTTTTCCAGGTGTGAGAATGTTCTTCACCCTAGCCTTTCCATTTCTTGATAGTTTTAATGAGATGGGTTTCTCATATTCAGTTAATGTGGGATGGCCAAATGGATTCAAAGCTGAGTGGGGTGGATCTTAGAACTGACAAACACATGGCCTAGCGGTCCCTGAAATGGGATGTGGATCACAATAAAGCCACTAGCATATTAACCCCTGAATCAGACTATGGGGTGTAGTAAAGCCAGATTGTGTGCCTCGGTGGGCCTATGAATCCTTGTCAGTGAATGGTGGGATATAGGATAAATTCAAGAGGTGTGTTTCTCTCTATTGGGCCCAATAGTCCCGGGATGGGATGTACTGTAAACCTTGGAGAGTGTGTCTCGGTGTAGGGCCTAGTGGTCCTTGGATCGGACTATGGATTACGGTAAAGCCTAAGAGATTAGGAGGAACTCAAATTCTTCACAGTTTAGGCGGAGAACTCCAATGGCATCCATGCTTGTTGGTGATTTTTGGTGTGTTCTATGAGTCCCACATTCATGCTTGGAATATGGCACGAGGGTGATTGGCTAAAGAGAGACTTGACTCAGCCAATCTATGGTCGAGTGGAATGTGGTTGTCCCATCTCCAGTTGGTTTATTGCATTCATTAATGAGAAATTAATTACCTTGATTTTCATGTGTAAATGTACTGATGTATATGTGGATTTTATGGATGATATGTTTATGATATTTTTGTCCCTATTATGTTGGTTATATGTATGTTTTATGACAACAACTATGTATGGCTCTCAGCATGTTTTTACTTGTAAATGAATGGATAATGTATATATGGCCTAATAGATGATAATGCAACAAATGACATGAGGGAACAATGGTTCATAGTGATTCTTAGATAAGTATGAGATCCCTACACTTAATTCTGTTGTTTACACATGTAGGTTACAGGTTGATGTTATGTTTGACGAAATTACTGTCATGGCTAGTAGGAGTCTGGTTAAGGCCTTGTTCAACTTATTACTTTTGCATCATTGTTTTCATGTTATTTTATTGATCTTAAGGTATCACTCCATTCTTGCCAGCGAGATGGGCTTTGGGCCTGAAAAAGTGGCTTAAATCTTGGGGTCGCTAGCATAGAATTGGCAAATTGGGTCCCTGGATGCTGACACATAATCCTGTGAGAGAAACTTTGGGTTTCTAGACGTTGTCATGCCTACAGCATGAGAGTGATTGAGGCCTAAGATGGTCAAAACGTCAGTAGGACCCAAGGGAAATTTGTTTGAAGTGTTGGATTGGTTTCCGTGGGTCCTGAAGCTGATGTTGGATGACTGTGAGTAATGTTTCCGTCGGTTCCACTTCCTTAAGGAGGTTGAATCCAATAATAGTGCCCTCTTGTCCCATGTTTACCTAGGTTGGCTATTTACTTGGGTAGATGTGGGAGGTGGGTGTTACAATTTCTCCCCAAATTCATTGGTCATCCATGAGACCCCCTTGTTAACACTATTTGTTGGTATTTAAGGGAGGGACCTGTTGCCCCGCATCCCCCCTTATTTGTAATAATGTGTCCAGGGGGTATAACAAATTTGATGGAACTTCTTAACTTATCCAAGATTTTATGTTCCACATAAATAGAATATGTATCACATCTAATTTTCAATGACATGATGATGGAAGTCCACATGGAGGTACTACCACTTATGATATATTTATGTGTTTTTTTAGATAAACATGATATGCCATGTCAAACCAAAATAGCTAAGAATATAATGGATAATTGTTATGCTCTCACTGCATAGTAAACTGAAAACTTATTTAGCTTTTCAACAAATTTATTAAGGTTTTTTATACATTACATGGTTGTTAATTTCATAATCTTACTACTTTTCAATATTGAGCTATGTTTTGTGCATTTGATTAAATTCAATGTTTGGTGGGTCAAATAGATATCTTTTTGTTATTAACCTCAATACATCTCTTTTTACTTAAACTTGTGCTAATATTAGACTCAGATTACTCGATGCTTAGAATATCATATCCACTCAGATCTATTAACACCCCTTTTTAAGCCCCATGTTTTGTAATCATAATTAAGATTGATAATGCTAGATTTACAACATGGGTATTTTTTCCAGACTTAATTTGATGTAAATATTTGAATTTTTTTAACATATAACTAAATTTGAAGAAGAGAGGAGTCAACATAGATCTCTATGCATGAGAGAGAAGTTGTGAGGGGGATTGGGAATTTTCCTATCTTACCTAAATTAAATGTCTATATTTCTGATTTGTTAGTTGAACTAGCTAACTACCAACAATTATGAGAAGGAATGGGAGTGCTAATACATTTCTCCAAAGGTTTGGGCTATGTACCCATGCTAAAGAATTCATATTGACCACACAAACCAAGGAAGGGACTCATATTCTCATTTCGGGAAAAATGTGTGGGGTTAGAGTAAGTGGATGGTAGACAGTGAATTTCAGTGGTGAATAGAAATATCAGAAAGATGAGTGCAACCAGTGAGAATAGGATAGCAATAAGTAGAGATTATGGTGGATGTGAATTGCAGAGTGATGTGCATATGAACTAAGTAACCCATTGAATTAATCATAACCATACATCGGTTCAACACTCTGACTTTGAGTAGAAGGTGAGACAAATTTCATTTTGAGACATAGCAACCCATGTGGAGCTGTGCATTACTTGTTTGGTGAGGAAAGTTAGTTTTGAATCCTTCATCCTGAGTTATAGGGCTAGATGGATTGCTGAGAAAGCTTGTTAAAGCAAAACACAAAAAACAATTTGTTAAAGTTATGCACTAAAAGCACTAAGAAAGGGAAGTATCAAGGAAAAACTATGTGAGTGAAGGGCTCCCTTTATGTTGTACAAGCCCAATGCAACCATGCTATGTAAGATCATAGCATCTAGCTCCATGGCTGGAAGGTATTATATTGAATCTATATGTATGAAGGAGAGTAGCTTCCATGTTCTCTACCTTATTTGAATCCATTATGTTATCTAGGTGAAGCTTCCCAAGGAATTAGAGCTAGCTCGATGGTGGCCAACTACTAGAAAGATAGCAGTGTAGCTAAGCCTATTGTTGGGTGGAGAGTAGTTCTCCCTTCTTCAGTTTCCAGCAATATTAAGTGACTCGAGTGAGTGTAAATATTTCTCTTTTGATGAATGAGAGTATTTCTCAATGTTTTACAATTGATGCTATTGAAATGATGAACTGAAGTAATGTGTATTGTGCTCGGTTACTAATGTTACTTCCTTTAATACAGAATGTTGTATGCAAAAGTAATATTTAAAATATGTTACCTGTAATGAATATGAGATGCATGGTTTTTTGAATTAAAATGCACAAGTTGATTTGAGCCTAAGGATCGCCATGTTTATGTTAGTGTGATTAGTCATTCATGGGATGGTAGTGGGATTGAATAATTATTTTGTTTTCATGAGTTGAAATGAGAAGAATAGGAGGCTCCCTTGATTGTAGAATCAAGAAAGGGAGTTTAAGGCCTTGTTTGTGGCTTTTTTTAGAGATAGGTTGCATATCTATTGGTAAGGAGTTTAGGGAACTTGTTTCCTCAAGTGATACGCCAAAACATCAACTTTTCTATTTGTAAGTTTTGGAGTTTGACTTTGATGTTTAAATCCCAAAGGAGTGAGAAGAATATTATCTTTGTTGCACTCATGTTGTGGAGTTGGCCTTTGGCCATATTTTTTCTTGCTTGTGAGGATGTGTGTTTAAGGTGAAAATCTTGAAAGCCTTTAAAGGCTAGTGATGACTTATGTGTCGTAGAAGTTTTCTAGGAATATTAATGCATAGTTGTAGTCTTTTACAATCCTCGAACAGACTAAGAAATGCCCTTTACTAGATTGATTCTTCCTTACAAATATTTGGGGTTAAATTTGGAAATTCGAGGATTAAGCTCTTTTAACCCCATCAACCCATTTAGCCCCAACCCCTTGTCACATGGGTGGCACTATCATTGGGAGCTTAGCCAAAAAGGAATTAAATGTGGAGGACCACCAAGATTGCCTCAAGTCATCAAGAACATTTTTAGTATTCTTGGTGACCATATCTGGATGCTAATGTTGTAGGCCATGTGGAGGTTACATGGGGCTCGCGAGAGCAATATCGGACCCTATGGGTAGGAAGCGATGATGTGGAGGGATGATTATCATGATGGCATGGCATAAATGTACGTATTGGGTGGTGTAGCATGCTAATGTATTGGCGTTGACACGGCATGTCGATGTGGAGAGATGACATGGAGTGATAGTAAATAGGATTTGACATGGTGGCAAGTGTGGTGCTATGTGGAAAGGGAGATGTGGAATCCAAAAATCTGGATATTATGAGATATAAACTCAAAATTTTAGGTTTTTCCATATCTGAATGGATCTAAATGAATCTAAAAAAGGTTAAAGAGTTAAATACCGAGATGAGCAAAGGCTTGACCTGTGTTAATTGTTATAACATGGCATAGGGTGCCATGGTTCACATTGTGAAACAATATTGAGGTGATATCCAAGTGGTAGATGATGTGGAGATGATGTGGATGACATACATTTTTGGGTATCAAATATACAAATCTCTGGAAGGCAAATTTGTTGGATGTAGCAAGAAAAAGGAAAATTCCTAGATCTGGATAGATCTGAATTTGTGGAGTCCTCATATATTTTTGAAAGTTTGGTGTCTGCAAAATCCTATAACAAGGAACTAGGGGAAAAATTATGAATCTAGATTTGAGCAATGTAATGTAATGTAGTCGCAGTGATGACATGTGAGCAAGGACTACCATGTGTAAACCACATAGAGATGGTATGGCATTGTACCATGGCGACATGAGGGAAAGACAAACTACCATTTGACAATGGTACAAACGTTGATGTGGCACTTGGGGGTGAATTTTCAAATAGGCATAACTGTGTATCTATAGCACATATTTGGATAAAATTTGTATTAATGGAAAGCTCTCACTGTGCAAAAGGAGAGGGTGATCTCAGAAAGGAGTTTCAAGGTAGTCGAAATAAGAAGAATTATGAAAACATTGTAAACTTTGAAACGGGAACTATAAACTCAAAACAGGAACTCTAGCCAAAAAAACCTCGTAAAAACATCAAAAACAGTGCTAAAAACAAAAAGTGTTGGTGCTGGAATAACACATTTTTTTTCTATGGTAAATTTTCAACATGTTTTAAAAATGGCAGCGAAAACCAATTTTTTGTGCAAAAATTGTCCAAAAAACACCCTCAAAGCGAAAAGTGTTGACACTGAGATAACAAAAAAAATTTCAAGGGTAAAATTTCAACATTTTGAAATAATGGCATAAAATATTTTATCATGACCCCGAAAAACATTAAAATTTCAAAATAACAATGTAATTAACATAAATTAAAATTAAAAAATAAATAAATAAATAAATAATTCACTGAAACAAAAATAGCAAAACATAATTATAAATTATATAAAAACAAAAAATAAATAACAAAAAATCAATCAAAATGTAAAAAAAACAAAAAAAAAAATAACCTATAAAATATAAGAATAAAACCTAAAAAAATTACAAATTATAAACAAATAAATAGTAAAAAATCCATATTTAAAAAATGGGAAAGAAAACAAATATGTAAACCATAAAAAAATTTGGGAAAAGACAAAAAAACACGTTAAGAAAAATATAAAATTAAGTAGGTAAAAATAGAAAAATTAGAAAAACATTAACAAAAAACTAAAAAAAAATTGAAAATTAAAAGCAAACTAAATTTAAAAAAAATGGAAAATTAACAAAAAAAATTAAAAACTAGTGA
>APFE030010842.1:924-20148 GCA_000404065.3 Pinus taeda
TTGGAGTTCAGGAAGTTGTCACTAAGGGGGGATAGGCTCTAGTGCCTCCTTCCTTCTCCTATTGTGTCATATTTGTAAATCCTTCAATCCTATCCCAAGGTGTTCTTAAGGGGGGATGTTAGGATATTCCGACACATAGGAAATAGTTAAGTTCAACTTGGTCTAGTATAGAGTTAGGTATAGAGTTAGGTAAAGTGTTTTTCTTTACCGTTGTACATTTTGTAACTTACAATCCGACAGTCAGGATATGTAGTGATCCGACGGTTCACTCTCTCCTCGGTATTACCGACACTTGATCCGTGGCTTGACACCCGATTGGTCCATGAGTTCTATTTAAAGTGCATGGATTGTCATTGTTCAGGTAATCCGTCTATGAGAGAAAGCTTATGTAAATTTTCATTCTTTGATTAATAAATTTCCTGAAGTGGCCACGTTGGCTCAGGCCGTGGACTGTTTCCCTCTTTGAGGGTTTTAACCACGTCAAAAATACTGGTGTATTGATTTGATATTTGATTGTGAGCGGTGTCCTTTTGGTGTTCTTTCTGAGGAACTTACCCTGTAAATTCCTACAGAAATCAAGGCAAAGGAACTAATGTTCGTTACATTTACCTTTAGAGTACTTGCTGGAAATTTATATGAAACGAATCTTACAGGGCTCTAGAAGGTACCATTCATAAAAAAAATATAAGTGTTATGTCATTTCATAATTATTATTACAATTCTGTAATTAGTTTATTAGAAGAATGTCAATAAATTGAAATAAACAACAATTAAATCAACAGGGAGAAACTTCCTTGCATTTATTTCCTCCTAAATTATACTTAAGATTTTGAAAAAACAAGAAAATATTATATATAATTTCACAACAATGAAAGCATTAAACCTTAGATCAAATCAAAAGCTATACCTTGTATCTTCATTAGTCATCAATAATGATAGTACAATGAAGCTCCATCATGCTTCAACTCATAAGAAACACCTCGTCACTTCTCTAACTCCTCTCCAAATTCCAAATCCCTTGAAATTGAAAGAAACTTATCTTTATATAGATTGAGTTAAGTCTCTTATACAAATAAAATGCATTTTCCTTCTAACTCCATTATAGGTCAACAAATAATGAAATATTGGAGTAGTTAGATCCATGGTTAACAAGATAAAGACATGTGGACATTGGCCTTCTCAAGAGAGAGAACCATCTAAAAATAGGTGTTATATCAAGTCAAATTCTAAATGGGTCCACATAAAACTCACTCTCTAAGAATGGATGCATGTAAAATGTAATAAGATGTTCTTTTTAAGAGTATGTGCCCAAGGGTCCAACTAGAAGAGCTCACAAAGTGCACCCTCTATGGTGCATGAGAGATATAATAATAAAATATTCCTCCTCGGAGAATGCTCCATAACCAACCTCAAAAAATATAAAGTTTCCAAATTTGCATGCAACCAATCCACATGTGCAAATCCTAAGGCAACGGACTCCATGGATGAATGTGCAAGATAAAGTGGTCAAACCATTGTTGTAGCATATGAAATGGGATAAAAATGGAAATGGAATGAGTATTAGATAGGGAAATGAAGGAAAATATCAAGGAATCAAAACATAGGAAAGGAAACTAAAGCTTCTCAATCACAGGCTAATAGAGTTATAAATAGTATACAAATGCAACAACTTGATTTTTCACACTTATAACTACTTCAATGAAGGCAATTAGTGATGAAAGGTTTATTTTCTTCCTTCAACCACCAACTGGTGAAAACCATTTTGATACATTCATCTTTCAAATTATATGAACTCGGGAAAAGGAGTAAATTTATTCTAAAGAATGCTTGCTATAAATTTTTATGAAGTGAATCTTAGAGGGCCCTAGAACATACCATTCATCAACAAAATATAAAAGCATCATATTATTTCTAAATTATTATTCTAAATCTGCAATTAATTTATTATAAGAATGGAAATAAACAAAAATAAAACAATTAAATCAAGAGGAGAAACCTCCTTATATTGATTCACTAAATAATACTTAAACTTCTATATTAAATTGAAAAACAAGAAACTCTCTATATAATTTCACAACAATGAAAACATTAAACCTTAAACCAAAATTTAAGCTATATTGTATGCCTTCATTAGTCATCAATCTTGATAATACAAGGGAGCTCCATTATGCTTCAACACCTCATCACTTCTCAAACTCCTAAACCCCCAAATTAAAAATCCCTTTGAAATGGAGAGAAACGTATCTTTACATAGAGTGATTTAAGTCTCTCAACAAATAAAAATATATTATTTTTCCAACTAACTCTATGACAAGTCAATAAATAATGAAATATTGGAGTAGTTAGATCCATAATTGACAACATCAAGAAATGTGGACACTAACCTCCTCATGAGAGAAAACACTATTTAGAAACATGTATTGTACCATGTCAAATGCTAAATGGGTTGACATAGAATTTGTCTTTCAAAAATGGATGTATGTAAAATATAATAAAATATTCTTGAATTTAGGAGGATGTGCTCAAGAGTTCACTTAAAAGAGATTGCAAAGTGCACCCTCCAAGGTGCATGGGAGCTGTAATAATAAAATATTCCTCCTAGGAGAAGGCTCCATAACCAACCTAAAAAATAGAAAATGGTCCACAAAGTGCATGCAACCAATCCACCTGGGAGAATCCTAAGGTAACCAACATCATGGATGAATATGCAATATGAGTGATCAAACCCCAAAATAGTTCATACTTCAAGGATATGCCCAAATATAGTAAGATGATCAAGTTAATACATGTAATGTGCCACGCTCCTCCTTCAAGTATGAAAAGGAAGCCAATGAAGTAGGGTACCAAGACTATTAACCTTCATATGGATAAGTTATATTACTTTAACCATTTGAATACTTAAATCAGCCTCCACATGTGTGAAAAATATTAATGCTCAAATACAACCATAGTCTCCCTCTAATTAGTTGGCAATAGATTAAATCACTGTGAATATGTGGGCCAAAGAGAGGTGTACTTGCCCAAATCATCGCTCTCGCACTTTGGAACCTCTGAAACCCTAGCCATACGTTGATCTCTCATCATGGCTAGCCCAAAGGGGGATCCTCCCCCTCCGCTCGATGATTTAGCTACCTTCCAGACATTGATCGATTCCCTCCCGGTGAAGTAAAGATCCAAGGATAATCCATCCAATTTTGTAACATGAGTAGAATAAATCCCAACAGTGGTGATGCCCTCGGCCTTCTGCTGCTCAATGTTGGCCTTCTCAGACCATGCCTTGGTTGGAAAGTTTACTGGGATGTGGCCCTCGCTCAAATCCATGGAGTCCTGGACAAAGAAGAACTGGAAATGAAAAATGAAAGGAAGTTTGGGAGTTTATGATGTAGGGAATGGATTCTTTGCCTTCCTCCTTGAGTTCAAGGAGGAAAAATAGGTCACCTTCAGGAATGGTCCCTACTTCTTCAGAGCCTTTGGATTTTGACCCAACGAAAGGAATTCCAAATGTTTTACTAGTATGGGTAAATCTCCCCTGGCTTCCTTTATCTTGCTAGAGTGATGACTGCCTGTGTGCCATCCATAATGGAATAGAAAAGTATATAGATAGAGCCGAGCTAAAGGGAGGCCAATTTTCATGTGTAGAAATATGCATTGAGGTCAGCTTGGAGAAGGGTTCTTCCAACATATATTTTCCTCACAATGGGAGGCTAAAAACATTATCAAATTATGGACTATGAATAACTCCCCTTCAAGTGTCAGGTTTTCCATGAATATGGGCATTTCACTTGAGATTGTAAGAACATTCAAACCGATAATGAGGCCCCTTTGGGAAACCAACCTGAGTAGTGGAAAACTCAGAGGAAGGGAGGAAACAAGAGAAGTGTTGCAAACAACAAGAATTCCAATCAAGGTAACAATGTTCCCTCCTCCTCCATGAACCCTTTTGGTGTTTTGCAATATTCCAAGGCTACCTAACTGAACGAGATAGAAGAAGAAGCCCAACATTTGCATGTAGTGGAAAATAATGAGAAAGGTACCATTGAGGAAGGGGAAATCATTGAATCCCTGAAAACAATTTCCCTAGATAAGTCTCCTTCTTCGTCGACTCCTTTGGTCGAAGGCAGTCCAGTTATTCTCCAGCTAGTGCAGCCTGTGTCTCCTCCCAAGAATGCTAGAGACCCACAGGGAGGCTCAAGGAAAATAATGGTTAGTAACATGACTTTGTTGTAAGTAGGTAATGAGGAAGCAAGTAGTCAGGAGACAAGAAGCATGATAAAGAGCAAAGGAAGATAGTCTACGAAGGGTTTAGGGAAAAAGAAGTCAAACAAAATAAATATTTGGTTAATCAATTACAAATCTCGGACTTGTTAAAGTCTTAAGGAAGAAAGGATGTGGTAGGGCCATCAAAGGGAAGTTCCAAATCTCATTCGCCTCCCAAATGAAAGTGTTATCTTGGAACATATAAAAGGGATTGGGAGATCCCTCTAAAGCCCTCTTGGTGAAAGATCTAATCGAAATAGAAATTCCCTCTATTTTTTGTAGGAAACAAAATTATAAGAATAAGAATTAAAAAATAAGGAAAAAGGTTTTTGGAAGGATAGAGATGGAGTAGGACAAATCTCTCGGGGTGCCTCCAAAGGTTTTGGGCACATTCTGGACTAAAGCCTAGTTATCTCTAATCGAATGTGCAAGAAGTCAAAATTTGATAGCCATTATTTTGGAAGGGAAGGATAATACATAATAGATTAGGATAATAAATGTTTATTCCCCTTTTACATATGGGGAGAAACTAGAGTTTTGGGATAAGCTCATAATGTTGAAGAATGATCAATGGAATCAAAATTCCATTATTGAAAGAGATTTTAATACCAACTTATTTTCATTAGAGAGGAAGGGTGGAAATATAATGGGGATCCATTTAGAGAACAAATGGAAGACCTCATTTCAAATTGGGATATGTTGGATGTTAAGCCTAGTTGAGGGAAGCTGACATGGATGAATAGAAGAAGCAACTTTGGTCACATCATAACTCGATTAGACCAATATCTAATTCACAACACTTAGATCCTTAATGGTATGGATCCTTTCTCTTCCATTTTGGCTTTGAGTGAGTTAAATCATCATCCAATATCATTGGTTATGGAAGAAAAATAAGATTTAGGCCTTATTCCTTTCAAATTTAATCTTGGCTGGTTGAAAGAGGAAGGAGTCATGGAACGAATTTCACATGCATGGAGCACAAGTGTGAATAGATCTCTAGCTTATGTCTGGGAATCAAAGATCAAGTTGGTGAAGCAAGCATTGAGGACATGGGAAAAATAGGTGTACATCTAGCCGAGCAAAAGAAAGGAGGAACCGATTAAGGAGTTAGAGCAACGTATAGCCTCAATGGAAAGTAGTGAAGTAAAATAATGGAATCTAGAAAAGGTGAAGAGATTAAACACACAGATCTTTCAAGAAAACCGAAAAGAAGAAGAGCTCTAGAGGCTAAATTCCAATAGTATATGGCTAAAGGCAGGGGACGAGAGCACTTCGTTCTTCAAAAAACATACCAAAGCGAGGGAGTTAAGGAAAAAGGTGAGAGAAATAACCTCTGAAGGAAAGCTTACAATAACTTCATTTCTAGAGATTAAAAATGATGCCTTCCTGCACTTTCAGTCTCTCTACACATCATATTGAGTATAAATCATGATAAGGTCGAAGATTTAGTGTACACATCCTTTCGGAGATCACTGAAGAAGAGAATAGATATTTGATGAAAGAAACCACAAAAGGGGAAGTAATTAATGTTATTTGTGGTATGGATCTAGGCAAGGCTCCTGGGCCTGATGTATTCCCTATTAATTTCTACTGAGTATGTTGGTCATTGATTAAAAGAGACTTGATTAGAATGCTCAATTGGACCAAATCCAAGGGTAAGGTAGGGGGAGGGATTAATTCAAAATTTTTAGCTTTGATTCCCAAGGAGTTCAATCCATCAACCTTTAGCAAGTTCCATCCCATATCACTTTGCAATGTATCATATAAGATTTTGACAAAAAATTTAGCAGTGTGACTAAAGACAATGGTATCGAGATTGATTTCTGAAAATCAGGCAAATTTTTCAAGTGCAACAATATTTTGGACAATATTATTATGGTGCAGGAGGCGATACATTCAAGTAAACTGAGGGGTGAATCATGGTTTGTAATAAAACTCGTCATGGCTAACACCTTCAACCAAGTAAGTCATTCATTCCTCTTTATTATTATGAAGAAGCTTGGTTTTAGTTCTTATTTCATACAATGGATATATTCATGTATTGGATCCCCTTGGATTGATCCTTTGATCAATGGTAGGCCAACACCCTTTTTCAAAGCCTCTATGAGTCTCCATCAAGGCTTCCCTCTCTCTCCTCTACTAAGTATTTTAGTGCCATAAAGTCTAAGAAGAAAATTAGAGGAAGCTTGGGTAAGAGGATCACTTCCTAGTTTCTCCATCGCTATAAATGTCAAAGATATCACTCACTCCCAATTTGTAGATGACACCATTCTATTGGGAGGATCTTAAAAAATAGTGGCCTCTAGATTTAAAAGGATTCTCAATGCTTATATCGACCTCTCAAAGGGACTAGTAAATAAAAGGAAGGTTCACTTGTATAGTTGGAATTATTCTGAGGTTGTTCTTCAAGATATAGCATTAGTTTTCGACTTTCTTGCTTAAATAGGGTGGAGTTCCTTTAAATATCTAGGAGTATGAATTTCCTTAGGAATGTCCTTCAAAGAAGATTAGGAGGAAATAATTGAAAAATTCAAGAGGAAAATAGAAGGATGGGTCGCATACTGGTTGAACTTGGCAGGAAAAACTATTTTAATCAAGTCATTCCTACCAGCATTGCTGATTTATATGTGTTATGGGATTTGATGTCCAATGGGTATCCCAAAACAAATGGGAATTATGATCATAAAATTATTGTGGAAAGGAGGCAAGAACAATGGCAAAAAATTTCACTCGATTGATTGGAATACAATACAACTCCCTAAAGAGCATGGAGGTTTAGAAATTAAAGATCCATTAATGATGAACATAACATTGGGTGAAAAAATTAGATAGAAGTTTATCATAGATTCAAAGGAATGGTGGAAGGAGGATTTTATGAAGAAAATAAAAACTTTCACAAGTCCCATCTATTAAGAGCATAAAAAGTTTAATGGCCAGGTAATGGCTCAAAAATCTAGAAATTATACAAGGTCGCCCCTTTAATAATAGAAAATTTGGGATGGCAAGCAGGGAATGGGGCAAGGATCAATTTGTGGAAGGATAAATTTCTCCTAGAAAATCGTCATGTCCAAAATGATCTTCAGCCTCTCACTATATGGATGAAGGATAATAGGTTTGTGAGACTGAAGGGTATATCTACTTGGGATAATTCGAGATTGTGGCAAGGCTGGGAATGCCACGATATCCCTCTACATCTGTAAAGTAAGTGGAATTTAATGATCCCTCTGTTGAATGGGGTAGCTCCAATAGAAGAGGGATCTCAAGACCATCAGACCTAGAAGCCATGAAAATCAACACAATATATAGTCAAGGAAGGGTATAAGTTCCTATTAAGGAAATTGTCGCTCCCTTCCTCCTCCAAGATTTGGAAAGAAATATGGAACAATGATTCCATCCCAAAGTTGAATGCGTTCTGTTGGACATCGATTCATGGGAAGGTCCTTAGAGTTGAAAATATAAGGCGCAAAAATATAAAGGGTCCCTCTTGGTGTGCACTTTGCAGACATGAAGAGGAAACAATCATGCATATATTCCATGAGTGTTCCTTTTCACTATCACTATGGCGATTGGACTTGGATAAGGTTTATCACATTCTCTGCATTCATTTGAGCTGAGAGGATATGTTCGAAATTTGGCCATCCCTTTGTCCACTAGACAAGATTCATTCTCCCATCATTAAACGAGCATGGAGATCCTTCCCTAAATTATTATGTTGGACAATATGGCTTGAAAGGAATAAAGTCACCTTCAAAGATGAAGCTCCCTCAATAACCTGAGAAATAAACAAAGCTATGTTACTTCCCTCAGAATCAATCTCGGCTATAGGAATCAAGTTAGCAAAGATCAAAGGATTATAGAGCTAGAGAGGACTTGGATACGTATAAATATTATTTTAGATCATACTAGAAGCTTCAGAAGTCAATTAAACATAGTTAAGGTGAAATGCTTAAGAATGGATAATGAAGAGCTCTAGGATTGGCAATGCAACCAAGTTTCTACTCTATTATATTTTTATGGTGCTGTAAAAGGGGAACCCATGGGAAACATGAGCGGGAAGGGTGATGCTCTGTGTTATCACAAAATCCAACCCTGATAGGCTGTTGATCAGGAAGACTTTGAGTAACTATTTCAAACCAATCTTTTAGCCAAGGCTTAGCCTCCTCAGCCTGAGAGAGCTCTCTCAAAGGGTTAATGATATTGATTAAAGATATGGATAGATGGCTAACTCTATGGTTTGTGATTTTATATGTTTATAGGTTGAAATATGGAGACTTGCTACCATTGGGCTATGGAGTCAATGACAGAGATAAGGATAACAAATAACTCTTCTTATAAAACTGAGGCTTGTATATACTTCAATGAAAGAGTGACACATTCAAGAAAGTCTCAATGACTTGAAGTTCATAGGAGTCAGAGCATGTGGGCATGAATTCTGATTAATGATACATCAAGGTATTCAAAAGGAAAGAATTTAAAGTGATTGATCAGAGTTTAATACCTAAAGGAAGTCAGAGCATGAGTAACCATGAATTTTGAGTAATAAGTATTAAAACATTGAAGAAAAACATCGAAAGATAGGACCTAAGAAACTCAATTCACCATAGTTTAACACTTAAAGGAAGTCAGAGCATGTTCCTCCATGAATTCTGAGTAATAAACATTAAGACTATGGAAGTAAAACATATCAAAGATAAAAGATAAATCTCACTGAAGTACACTAAGAATCTCAACTTCAAAAAAGTCCAACTGCTTCTGTATATATCAGTCCTTGCATAACATTTACAAAAGTAGTCTTTTTCTATAACATTTTCCAACCCTCCTCTAATTTCATCTCTTGCTTCACATATAGCTTTTACAATAAGGATTCCATGATCCTTCATCAAGAGAATTCGAATTTCTATGATTGACACCTATTCTAACCATAAAATAGACTATTAAGTACAAGTGACAACTAACTGCATGTCTTAGAGTCCTAATACAATTAGGAGTACAACTCCTTATTAAGATAATAACAACCTAATCTAGGAACTAAATTCAATGCTTGACAGCTGCTCCTCCTTAACTTCAACCTTGGTGATGCCCATAACCCTCCAGCTGGCCTTTAATAACTTCTCCTTCATCTATCCTGAAAACTAGGAGACTATCCCCTGCTCTGTTCTGGCTGAAAAATAAGTGTTGGGAAAAAGCTCTTATATCCTCATCAAAAATGTATTTTGCAAAAATGAAGGAGGATTTTGTAGATCAATTGGTTCTGAACAAAAATCTCTCTTGGTTTTTTGCAATACCTTTCCTATTGCCCATAAACTGTCTTTGAATATCAAGTCTAAACTAGAAAATTCTGATATGTGAAAAACTGCTCCTACAATAATTTCCTAGTGCAAGTTGAGTCTTCAACTTCTCCCAGCTCATAATGAATTTAAAGAAAAGGAAAGACATTTTTGTAGTTTAGTATGTTAGGAATAAAATCCTCTTTCACTTTTCAGAGATGTGTTTGCTCGGGAATCCCCTTGGAAGTTGACTGCTAAAAACAAGGAGACAAAGTTCCTCCTTTATAGAGTTTCATCCTTATGCTTGTCTTTGAATCCTTCTGCTGACCATGTTGTCTCTTTTAATCACATGACATGCATTAAATTAACCATAGACCCTGCTCCTACACTCGTTCCAAGACAAAAACTCTTGAATGTTGCTTGAAGTATGACAAACTGATTTAGCTACGAAATAACTGCTATTTTTGTAGCGCGGGATTTGGTATTTGTATATGTCTTTCATTTCTTGAATCTACCTTTGCTTAGGGTTCAAACCTTCTTAAGTGGTCTTGTTATATACCTAGGGGGGGTAATATGGGTTACAAAGGGAGGTAACCAAGGTAATAATGGGATGGGCCATAGTAATAAATAAGGTGGTTAACCAATATCATGTAAGGGACCACAAGTAGTTAGGGCCCATGGTATTAGTTCGATGGTATGAGGGAACCATGGTAATGACCCATGGTATTGTATGTATGAGGCCTATATAGAGGCTAGAGACTCCACATGGAGGATGTCAAGGAATATTGTATGAACAGGCATATGGCTTGTGGAGTGTTCTCCTTCCTTAAGGAGTGAATGTATGGTGTTACCCTACCTTAAGGGTTTGATCAATAAAGAATCATTTCTATCTATTCAGATCTTGTTATTCTTGTATTTATTTCTATTTATCAAATATTCTGGTTTAGATCTATAACATATCTTCTTATATCTCTAAAGCAGCACCCTTTTCAAAATAATATCCTTTTCCTTTCAAAATAGATCCATAAAAAAAAACCGGTAGCTACAGCAGTTTTGTAGCGCGCTACGAAATTGCTTTGCAATACATGTCACCTGCAACAGTTTCGTAGCGCGCTACGAAATTGTTGTGTGAGTTAAAAACACATAGTTTTTCCTCAAAATTGTCATTCTTAGATTTATTTATAGTTTCACCATATGCTAATGGGCCACATAAGTTTGACATTATCCATCCAAAAATAATCTTCAAAAAGGTAAGTTCCACATCAAAATTGTATTAAGACTCCTCACTTACTGTAATATGGTTCATTTAAGCCGAGGTTGTCCTTCAGGTTTGCTTAGTTGAATCTTCAAGTCTTCCATTTGCCTTTTCATCACTCTGATGTTAGTTCTGAGCCTGTTATTAATCCATCTGATGTATCTTGCCTCCTTAATAGCAGGGATAGTCCAGGTGAAATATTGGGCCTTTCTGCTCACTGCTTGAGGTTTTGAATTTTTCTCATGTTCCCACAAAGCCTTCATTTTGTTAAAGTCAACCTTTTCAATTGCATGTTTTCTTGCCCTTTTCTTAAGTCTAGCAATCTCAAACTTGGCAAGCTTCTTTATTCTTTGTGAGAGCATCTAAGCCTTCAGGCTCAGTCCTCAAACACTGGCCTGATCTATGATTCTTCTTCTCTTCAGACATTTATGTGAACTCCCTGTAAAGGATATGTGGAAGAACTTTCCCTGTCAAGTGTTAAACACTGCCTCGCTTGAGTTGGATAGAGAACTGCCTCACTTGAGCCTTAAAAGAACTTTGATGTATGCTGACCCTGAGCTTGCCAAGTGCTTCTTATGCATGAAAGCAACATGAGAATGACCAAGACCAATTCACCCTTACCTTATCCTTTTTTTTTTTGAAATTTGAAACGAGTGTGGACAAAGACCCCTAACGAATCTAATGATGAGTGTGAATGGCTGCATGTGATGTGTAAGGTTCATGGACTGACACCTAATGATGAAGCATTAATGAATTCACGTTGATTTGACAGCTAGACTTGATTTGACACAAATCCCCGATTTCGTAGCGCATCCAGTGCAAATTCTGGGTTTTGCACTACGAAAACTCCTAACTACGAATCCCTGATTTCATAGTGCATATAGTGCATTTTCTAAGTTTTGCGCTATGAAAACTCCTGGGCAATTTCGTAGCACATTTGAATTTTTAAACAACGAAACTCATAACACTTTTGAAATGATGTGGGATCTATGATAGGTAAAACAAGGTTGTTGACCTTTATTTGATAATGGAAACAAGACTCCAACTCTATGATTTAGACTCTCTAAAACAGAAAAATAAAAATGACTTGACCATGACTAACATAAAACTTTGGAACCATACCAGTTGTCCAAGATTTTTTTAGAAATCTTAGAAATTAGTGATAACAGTGGCTCCACTTGGGATAGTGTGCCCCTGTGGTACATTAAGAACATGTAGTTCTAGTGGAATAAAATTATGAAATGTTGCCCAATCTGCTCCCCAAGCTTTAATGATTTCTGCAAGAGGGACTCAACCTACACCTACTAAAAAAATACTCAGTCAACCTACCCTGAGCTTATTTGCACATTCCTACCTACCTTATTAGTTGCAATTTCCACTTTAGGTCAGGCAACATGATATTTCCAATAAAGCCAATCAATTGTCTTTTCTGATATTTGAGGCTCTTGACTGCATTCATCCTCAAAATAACCATGATAGTGAGATGACCAAATGAACTTATAATGTACCAGATCTTCATAATGCAAATGAAAATGAAATACTAGTGTGCAAAGCTTTGCCATGTATTCATTTATAGGGCCAAAGAGGACATGGTTATTTTGATGATCATCATAACATTCTATATCTTCAGACAACTGATTCTCAGCCACACCCAATTCCTTTGATATGCTATCCAACTACTTTTCTGAATGATTCCCACAAATAATGTAATTTTCCTCACTATTAAGATCATTCATTGATGTAAGCTGCTGCAAAGTATGACATAAAAAATTAACCTTTTCCTCTGCCTGAGGGTTATAAAATCTATCTTCTAGTACTTCTTCTTGGTGTTTGCAATTATTTTCATCTTCATTATGATTCGAAGACTGACAAGTTTGTCGCATCTCTACATCAATCTCAGAGGATGTAATATGATTTTCATAGGTATACTCTTGTTGATTTCTATGTTGCATGTCACGGGATGTTATCCTTTCTTCTAGTTGTTGAAATGTATTGTTATGGAGAGCCTCTAAAATTTCTTCATCCATAAATTCATCATCATCATAAGAATCCTCCATATACTGAATAAGACTCAAAGAATGTTTACAACAATCTTTGACTAGCAATAAGGAAGGATGACATTAGTTATATATCTCATAGAATTCAACATGAAATTAGAAAGCGAATATATTGAACCATCTTCCAAACTTTTATACCAAGACCATGATTTTCCTTCTAAAGTGGTCATAAACATCTTCATGAGACAATCTTCAGGGAACTGAACCTTAAGACTGCATACATGCATATGGAACCTAACCAAATCAAGAGCAACATTGTCTTTCTTTTCATCTTTAAATATTGGAAGATCATCTAACCAATCAACCTTTGGCATAGGATTTGGAAAACCAGGGATATGAGACTGATTCATAGGGGCATACTTGGCATTCGTTCTTGCAATGGAACTCATCTTGAAACTTCATCAAGTTACTGATCTTCTAGCAGTGGAGTCACCTTCCAATTTGTTATTTGATGTGTGGAGTCATCAAGGTAGATTGCAGCCTCGAAACTTTCTGAGCTCCTACTACCTTCAAAAGTTCAACTTCTTGATTTCGGGAATGAATAATATTTAGACTCCTGGTAGACGCACCAAAATGTTATCACAAAATCCAACCTTGATAGGCTGCTGATCAGGAAGACTTTGAGTAACTATTTCAAACCAATATTTTAGCTAAGGCTTAGCGTCCTCAGCCTGAGAGGGCTCTCTCAAAGGGTTAATGATATTGATTAAAGATATGGATAGATGGCTAACTCTATGGTTTGCGATTTTATATGTTTATAGGTTGAAAGATGGAGACTTGATACCATTGGGCTATGGAGTCAGTGACAGAGATAAGGATAACAAATATCTCTTCTTATAGAATTGAGGCTTGTATATACTTCAATGAAAGAGTGACACATTCAGGAAAGTCTCAATAACTTGAAGTTCATAGGAGTCAAAGCATGTGGGCATGAATTCCGAGTAATGATACATCAAGGTATTCAAAAGGAAAGAATTTAAAGTGATTGATCATAGTTTAATACCTAAAGGAAGTCAGAGTTTAATACCTAAAGGAAGTATTAAAACATTGAAGAAAAACATCCAAAGATAGGACCCAAGAAACTCAATTCACCATAGTTTAACACTTAAAGGAAGTCAGAGCATGTTCCTTCATGAATTATGAGTAATAAGCATTAAGACTATGGAAGTAAAACATATCAAAGATAAAAGATAACACTCACGAAGTACAATAAGAATCTCAGCTTCAGAAAAGTCTGACTGGTTCTATATATATCAATCCCTGTACACCATTTACAAAAGTAGTCTTTTTCTATAACATTTTCCAACCCTCCTCTAATTTCATATCTTGCTTCATATATAGATTTGACAATAAGGATTCCATGATCCTTCATCAAGAGAATTCGAATTTCTATGATTGACACTTATTCTAACCATAAAACAGACTATTAAATACAAGTGACAACTAATTCACTGTCTTAGAGTCCTAATACAATTAGGGGTACAACTCCTTACTATGATAACAACAACCTAATCTAGGAATTAAATTCAATTATTGATAGCTACCCCTCCTTAACTTCGACCTTGGTGATGCCCATAACCCTCCAGTTGGCCTTTAATAACTTCTCCTTCATCTGTCCTGAAAACTAGGAGACTGTCCCCTGCTTTGTTCTGGCTGAAAAATAGGTGTTGGGACAGGGATCTTATGTCCTCATCAAAAATGTATTTTTCAAAGATGAAGAAGGATTTTGTAGACCACTTGGTGCTAAACAAAAACCTCTCTTGGTTTTTTTCAATACCTTTCCTACTGCCCAGAAACTGCCTTTGAATATCAGGTGTAAACTGGAAAATTCTGATTTTTGAAAAACTACTCCTACAGCAGTTTCGTAGCGCAAGTTGAGTCTTCAATTTCTCCCAGCTCATAATGAATTTGAAGAAACTGAAAGAGGTTTTTGTAGTTCAGTAAGTTAGGAATTAAAACCTCTTTCACTTTTCGTAGACTTGTTTTCAGTTGCTCAGGAATCCCATTGGAAGTTGACTGCTAAAAACATGGAGACAGAGTTCCTCCTTTTTAGAGTTTCATCCTTATGCTTGTCTTCAAATCCTTCTGCTGACCATGTTGTCTCTTTTTAATCACATGACATGCATTAAATTAGCCATAGACCCTGCTCCTACACTTATGCCAAGACAAAAACTCTTGAATGTTTCCTGATGCATGACAAACTGATTTAGCTACGAAATAACTGCTATTTTTGTATGCAGTATTTGGTATTTGTATATGTCTTTCATTTCTTGAATATACCTTTGCTTAGGGTTCAAACATTCTTAAGTGGTCTTCTTATATCTCTACAGCAGCACCCTTTTCAAAATAATCTCCTTTTCCTTTCAAAATAGATCCACAAAAAAACAAAACTTGTAGCTACAATAGTTTCGTAGCATGCTACGAAACTGCTGTGCAATACATGTCACCTACAGTAGTCTTGTAGCACGCTACGAAACTGCAGTGTGAGTCGAAAACACAGTTTTTCCTCAAAATTGTCATTCTTGGGATTTCTTTATAGTTTCACCATATGCTAATGGGCCACATAAGTCTGACATTATCCATCCAAAAACAATCTTCAAAAAGGTAAATTCCACATCAAAATTGTATTAAGACTCCTCACTTACTATATGGTTCATTTAAGCCGAGGTTGTCCTTCAGGTTTGCTCAGTTGAATCTTCAAGTCTTCTATTTGCCTTTTCATCACTCTGATGTTAGATTTGAGCCTGTTATTAATCCATCTGATGTATCTTGCCTCCTTAATAGTAGGGACAGTCTAGGTGAAATATTGGGCCTTTTTACTCAATGCTTGGGGTTTTGAATTTTTCTCATGTTTTCACAAAGCCTTCATTTTGTTAAAGTCAACCTTTTCAATTGCATGTTTTCTTTCCCTTTTCTTAAGTCTAGGAATCTCAAACCGGGAAAGCTTCTTTATTCTTTGTGAGAGCATTTAAGCCTCCAGGCTCAGTCCTCAAACACCGGCTTGATCTAGGATTCTTCTTCTCTTCAGACATTTCTGTGGACTCCCTATAACGGATACCTAGAAGAACTTGCCCTGTCAAGTTTTAAACACTGCCTCACTTGAGTTGGATAGAGAACTGCCTCTCTTAAACCTTCAAAGAACTCTAATGTATGTTGACCTTGAGCTTGACAAGTGCTTCTTATGCATGAAAGCAACACGAGAATGACCAAGACCAATTCACCCTTACCTTATCCTCTTTTTTTTTTTTGAAATTTGAAACGAGTGTGGAGAAAGACCCTTAACGAATCTAATGATGAGTGTGAATGGCTGCATGTGATGGGTAAGGTTCATGGACTGACACCTAATGATGAAACATTAACGAATTCAGGTTGATTTGACAACTAGACTCGATTTGACACGAATCCCTGATTTCATAGCGCATCCAGTGCAAATTCTGGGTTTTGCGCTACGAAAACTCCTAGCTACGAATCCCCGATTTCGTAGCGCATATAGTGCATTTTCCGAATTTTGCGCTACGAAAAGTCCTAGGCAATTTTGTAGCGCATTCGATTTTTTAAACAACCAAAGACATAACACTTTTGAAATGATGTGGGACCTATGATAGGTAAAACAAGGTTGTTGACCTTTATTTGATAATGGAAACAAGACTCCAACTCTATGATCTAGACTCTAAAACAGAAAAATATAAATGACTTGACCATGACTAACATAAAACTTTGGAACCATACCAGTTGTCCAAGATTTTTTTAAAAATCTTAGAAATTAGTGATAACACTCTGCCTTGATGAATATGAAGAGACTAAGTATGTATGGGGACTATGCAGAGAAACAAACAATAATGTTGAATTCCTAGTGTTATGGAAAGGATTAGATCTCGCTAAGAACAAAGGTATTCGAAAGCTTAAAATTCTTGGCGACTCTATGATAGTAATTAGAATGCTATCTATGTCTTTTACATCAATTGATCCTACACTACCTCCCGTAGTGAGAATAATAATACTTCTTTTGTTTTTTTTGAAGAATTCTCCTTTTTTCATGTCCTAAGACATCTTAATGGAGTGGCAAATGGTTTGGAAAACAGATTAGAATAGTTAGGAACATGAGAATTAGAATTAAATGGAATTAGAAAAGGTCACATATCCATGCCACAATATATGATCATGGACCAAAGTTCATCAAAGGTTAGTAGTAATCGAGAACTTTCCCTCCGGGAACTTATTTCTCACATGTACATTGGGCTGGCACTAAGGATTAATGTGAGCACACTTGGAGTCCTTAAACAAATGTGTGGCAATCCTAGACATCTTTCCATTTTTCCCAAGCACATCTTGTCCATATTGTCAAACAAATGGAAAGCATCGAGCCTTAGCGATGTGAGTTCGCACAAGTTGGTATTAATGCCAAATGGACGAATGTTATTCTTCCCACAAAGCTCCATTAATTCAATGTAGGGAATGTTGGTTTGGCTTCTTGCGAAGGAAATATTTGTGACTATCATGGATATTAGAGGATATCCATGTTTAATGGTGATAGTGGAGAGTGATAGAGGGATTCTGGTCAATGTGGGTCTACATATGGCAATCCCTCCGGGTATTTTGCCAATAATTATCGGTTTCCCTCTATCTTTCTTGTGTTTTGGTTTATTTTTAAGCTATGTAATGATGGAATCGGAAGGTTCCAAAGAACTGGAGGATGAGGTGGCAAGGTGGAAGAGGGTGACAAAGTTTCTCTTCAAACTGTTGATGGGTCACCTAGATCCCCTGACCCGTAGGATAGACTAGATGTAAAGTGACAAGGAGCCAAAGATGGCACTATTGCAAGTGAAGTTCAAGAGCTTGGAGGCGAGTGTAGAAAGGAAGCTCATTAGATTTGAGGAAGAATTGATGTCCCATAGCACAAATCTCATCAACGATGGTCTCTTCATAGAGATTAACAATCTTTTGGAAGGGAAAATTGTCCTCGACACTAAGGATTCATAATAACTGCCTCAAGAGGGCACAACAGTTAGAGGAATGAGAAAAGGAAAGTTTGTCTTTTGGATGGAAAAGGACGAAGTTAGACCTTCTAAATCATCCTAAATTACAATTATTTTATGTATTTCAAGTTCAATTTGTTTCAATATTATTAGTTATATGGAAGATGTCAATGTATAATATTAGTCCAAAGAACCCATAGAGGCAACAAGAGCCTGCTTTGGATATATTGGAACATGGAAGCTGCAGAGATCACAGATTTATGTTTTGTATTATACGATGTAAATGTTTCTAGCCATGTAATCCAGGCTTTATGATATAAAAATAATTGTTTCGTTTAAGAAAAAGAGGTGCACTTTATTTTTGATGGAATTCTTTGAAACATGGATAATAGATAGGCCTATTAGATCTCAAGAAACACTGCCATGGTATGTAATGTCGCAAGAGTGGTAAACTAGAAACATAATGATTTTTAAAGGAGAGGAGGTATATTTAAGCTAGTTAACCCATCAAGACTTTCCTATGGAGAAAATTGGAAGCCTCCTATAAACAAAATACAAAGGAGATTACTAGAACCTAATATTGACTTCACAAAGCCTTGGGGTTTCTTTGACGGAGCTTGTCAAGGTCTTCTGGGTTTATATGGTGCAAGTGTCATTTACTTTTTAAGTAATGCACACTATTTTACCCCTAAGTTTGAAGTTGGTCTTGGAATCAACAATAGAGAAAAGTTTTATGCCCTATGGATCCTAACGAAATCTATCATTGAAAATAATGTAAACATATTGCAAGTTCTAGAAGGAAAATCTATTTATGTATTCTACAAATGAGAAAAGTCAAATTACAAATTTGGATTTGGGTCCAATAATGGAAATTTGTTTAGAGAGAATAACACAATTTGAAGAAGTTTCCTTTGCACACATTTTTAGGGAATATAATCACAAAGCATATCAAATTTCAAAAGATTGTTTTTTTTATCAATAGGAATGACTCGATTGAACAAGAATTAAAGGATAATATCCCTTTGTTAATTGTTCCAAAGTCACTTTATTGATGAATGCTTACTAGTCTTAAAATGTTTGCTCTTTTTTTTTGGAGTCACAATCAATTTTGTCTAAGTTCGTATTTATTCTATACTATGGCTGGTAAGATTCTAATTTGGATTTTTTTTGGAAGATGATTG
Organism: Pinus taeda; assembly: GCA_000404065.3. Taxonomy (NCBI): domain Eukaryota; kingdom Viridiplantae; phylum Streptophyta; class Pinopsida; order Pinales; family Pinaceae; genus Pinus; species Pinus taeda. The sequence continues at coordinate 19,918 of APFE030010842.1, forward strand.
TATATGTCTTAATTCTAAGTTGATGGCATTCTAGAACATGATATTGAGTCAAAGTAATAATGAATTTTGTTTTAAATTCCCTTTTGAAATATCTTATTAAAAAAAAAACTTGATACAAGCATAATTTAAATAGATATATTAAAATTAAAATTTAATAAATAAGAAGATACCATGGTATGGAGATTGTGTTTTTCCACTCAATAACTCTTTTTGAGTAAGTGGTAAAATTAT